>JACEFZ010007332.1:352500-432063 GCA_014155875.1 Cepaea nemoralis | reverse complement strand
CATATTATAATCTTCCGGAACATCGTCATACTTCCTCCAAATCAAGGTGCGAACCAGTGGCGTCCGTACTCCGACTGGCCATTCGGCACAGTCTCGCATTCCTAAGCTGACATCTTAGCTAGGTCTACTCTAGGGTAGGTCTTATATTTAAGCATCCTGAAAAACCGTGCTTGGGCTTATTATAGGGGTAAGTGTTATTTTCGGGGAAACGCGGTAGTCACGGGGCTAGGGCAGTTACACCAGCGTGCAGATGGAATAATTATCTTCCACGTGGAATGCAAAGTCATAACATCTGATACAGAGTCAGCATGATCGAATGGATAAGAGCGCGCACTCTTAAACTTCCGGTATGTCGAGGTACCGGGTTCAACCGTTACATCGGTCATGTGAACTGAAATGTTGACTTCTCGTCCTTGACCTGGGGACGTAAATTACAAGTACCTTAAAAGATGGAATGGATTCACCTGATGGCGCGGGACTCTGGGAAAGCTAATCCACAAGCAAAAATCAGTCCCCTTCGCTGGAAGTAGGCTGCGCTTGAGTTCAAAGCGAGTGAAAGAAAAAAGAAAACATAAATAAATATCTGATGGGAGATGCCTGGTAGGGATTATAACAGGAGTCGTCATTACTTCTACTTCTTTTTCTCTTTCCCCATTTACCTCACTGAAGTGTTGAGAGGGATGTAAAGATCTTGTATGCGTCTTTCTAATGCTCTTTGTATATTGGTATTCATTTATTTATGATTGTTCTTGATACCATCACTCCATCTTTTACGTGGTTGTCCCATTGCAGTGTATCCATTATATTTCTTCAATGTGGCTTTTTGTGGTCATGGGCAGACAGAAAAACCAATCAGCAAATCCTACAAGAAGCAAATGAAAAAAGTAGACAGATTGGAGAAATAAGACGCAGCCATTCAAAATGTGTGGGTCCCGTATGAGAAGAAATAAACTAGAGAACTTGACGACAACTGGCAAGATAGAGGAGAAAAAAACAACAAGGGGAAGGCAGAGAAGTAAATACCTGGATGGCTCGGTCACGTGGTATGATCGAGGCAAGAACACAGAGCTGATCTACGACTCTAGTGATCGTGTGAGATGGCGAAAGATGACCCACCACGCTTATCGGTATGACATGTGGGTGTGGAGGTAAAATTAATGTAAAACTCATGAGACAGATAACATCAGATCAGCATGAAAGTAAATACAATGTGATATATACCTCAGAGACCAAGAGGCTAAGGAATATTTTATGGCTACAGTCTTGATTAAGTACTGGATCCTGCAACAGTCAGTAGACGAGGCGAGTACAAGTCTGCTGGCAACAGGTATACAAACGTTTGGAGGGAACCACATGCAAAAATCTCTGTAGAAGGAAACACAGAAGGACAAAACACCCGCGACATCCTTAATAATAACAAGAAAGGAAAATATAAAACCGCAGATTCAAACAATAACAAAACCATCCATCCATCCATTCATCATGTGCCATGCCAATAAGCGTGGGCGGTCATGTTCTGCCATCTCACTCCATCACCAGAGTCGTAGATCAGCTCCGTGTTCCTGTCTCGACCATGCCACGTGGTCAAGCCATACAGGTATTTATTTCTCGGACTTCCCCTCGATCTCTTCCCTTCGATCTTGTCAGTCGTCACCAAGTTCTCCAAGTCATTTCTTCTCATAACATGCCCCCAAAATATTGACTATGTCCAATGACTCTAATCAGTTTACGATCTTCATTTGTTTGTCGAAGGACTTGTTCATTGGTTTTCCTGTCTGTCCTTTATATTCTTTACATTTTCTTCAGAAACCACATTTCCACAGCCATCAGAAAAACCAGAGATACAGAAAACGTAGCCTATGACAAATACACAGATGCTAATTTTATACAATATTTAGCGATTAATGACGAAGAGTCCCACTACTAAAGTTACCAGCTGCACTCTGATCATATTTCGCCTGTTCTCGGAGTAATGAGCGTCGGCCAGATCCACTGGTCACCCCTACTGCACCATTCTCTCTAGGCTATGCTGATTTATCTGTTCTACCACACTATACACACCCTCCCAAATGGCCCCGACCACATTCACCTTACCATGCACCGAGCGGTTGTCACAGACTCAAGTATAGAGGAGGAAGACCACCCTGAATGAGTGGTCTACCATCAAGTATGAGTAGAGTAACCCAGTGCCCCTACATGAAGGAGGGTAGGTGATAGAAGGGGACCTAGTAGCTTAGTTTCTCAAAAATCATGATGGACACGGAGGTGTCAACCATTAGAGTTAGCACTCTGTCACTGGCATGATCACGGCAACGTGAAACTAGAGTGTAACTCAGAGAGGTCCACTACTCGAGCGATGCTGAAGTGAGGCCGCACGCAAAGCCGTAGTGCGCCCTCGAGTCCCTTCGCGTACTGTGTAACAGCACGCGGAGTCTAGAATCAGAACGGAACACAGACTTCTAGTGAGAACATCGCTAGCGATGCTTGTTTCGTTAGCCGAGTAGATAACGATTAGACGATAGGGTTAGGACAAACGACCTAGTGATAGGGGAAGTTCTGTGCATTTATTCTTGTGTGACTTTGTTGCGCGACTGTTTGTGTGTACATTGATGTGATGCAAAGCGCCAGTGGCAATACAATGTGTCACCAATTCCTCTCGTACGACTAGCAAGTCTTTTGTGTGGTGCGAGAGAAGTACTCCTAGAATGCGCCTTGACATCGGTTGCTGACAGCCGTGCAGACCCAGTCACTCTGTCCGACTGCACGTTTTCCCATCACACCAGCATGTACACGACACGCGAGCTTTCAGCAGCATGGTGATAGTTTTAGTTTAGTATAAGTCGACGGATCAAGATCACGGCACGGCAAACACGGGTGTACCTATACGTGCTCAGTTCTACTTCTACTCTAGTCCTGAGTACGGAGACTCCGAAACTCTCAGTGCACTGACTCGTAACACGGTGAAGGATCCTAGCGCTGCTAGGCTACTCTTTTTCGATTGCCAACTGCCAAGGGATTTTTTTACGTGCGCAACAGTACACACGGGCGTCCGATCTCACTACGCAGAGATCAGGGGAAATTTTGTTACTAGAAGTCCACGTGAAAATGATCCCGACCCTAACCGGGGCTTGAACTCGGGACCTCCAGCACTCGAGGTTGACACCATACCTCGTGGACGGACGGACGGACGGACGGATTGATGGAATGATGGATTGATACCAGTAGTAGATCACATATTTAGTCACATATATGAGTAGTACAAGAGATCTGTTGTCACAAATAGCAGTACAAGAGATCTTTGGCGACAAATAGTAGTACAAGAGATCTTTTGTCACAAATATCAATAGTACATCGTTTGTCACAAATAACAGTGGTACAAGAGATCTTTTGTCACATTATGTAAACCAGGCGTTTCTCTAACTACTACCCTTCTCGTTTATTATGTTGAGATAGTGCAGACGACCGCAGCTCGGTATGTTTGGATAGCTCGGCCCAGACATAAACAAGTCGGCCAAACGTCTTTGATGTACAATCAATAAAAACGTCAATAATTGTAGATATCGCGCGGCTATGGTTTTTAAACACACACTTTTATTTTACCCTGTTCTTTACAATCTCTCTCTCTCTCTCTCTCTCTCTCTCTCTCTCTCTCTCTCTCTCTCTCTCTCCTCTCTCTCTCTCTCTCTCTCTCCCCTCCTCTCTCTCTGTCTCTCTCATTCTTTGTCTCTGTTATTCCCTGTCATTCCTTCACACCACACACACACAATCTCTCTCACATACACCTACTCTATTTTTAAATCTTTCTCGCTCTCTGTCCCTCTCTATCATTCCTCCTCATACACTATATCTCTCTTGCGCTGTCTCAGACACTCTCACACTGTTTCTCTTAATCTCTCACACTTTCTCACCATCTCTCACTTTCTCTTTCTATCTCACACACACAAACTCTCTCTCTCTCTCTCTCTCTCTCTCTCTCTCTCTCTCTCTCTCTCTCTCTCTCTCTCTCTCATACACACATATTTTCATACTTTATCACTCCATCATATTCACTCATTCTCTCACTCTCCCGCATACACATTCTCTATCTCCCACACACTTTCTCTCACACTAACGCACTCTATCTTAAATACACATTCTCACACTCTTTCATACATACATTCTGTCTCACACATATTCCCCATTCCCTTGTCTGTCACACAGACACTGTTTTTTTACACACACACACACACACACACACACACGCACACACACACACACTCTCTCTCTATCTCTCTCACACTGTGTCCATCACACACTTTCTGTCTTATAACACTATCTTTTACTCACATTCTTTCACTCACACTCTCTCTCTCTCTCTCTCTCTCTCTCTCTCTCTCTCTCTCTCTCTCTCTCTCTTTTCTTTCTATCTATCTACGTCACATACACATTGTCTAGCAACACACCTTCATTCTCATAAACATGCTCTCTCACACTTCCTCTTTCTCTCTCACAAACACTCAGTTATACATACTTTCACACAAATGTTCGTTCTCATACACACATACTTCCTCTGTTCCGGTCCCAGCATGGCGGATAAAACAGTTAAGGCCTCTGTTTGTTTATGCTCGTGGTCACCGTTGCATTCGCATTTTCCTTATGTTGGACTGGTAGTTTATGGTTCCGTCGCCTTGCTACTGAGTTGAGTGCGTGGCGCAACGCTGTGAGCTGTGAATTTCGTGTGAAATGCTTTCGAATCTGCCCGAGGTTGTGGAGTGTGATCTGCATGTTCAGAGCAATGGCGGAGGGCATGTTTCAGAAATGTTTGGTTGGTCTTCTGGTTGACTGCCGCTTCTTTTGACGACGAACCGCGCTTTCGTGGAGGACTATTGTTTTGGCATTCTAGAGATGGCATTATGTACAGTGAAATGTTTGTTTACATCTGTTCGAGGTGTTGCGGTGTGATCTGCATGCTCAAAATGGCGTAGCTGGCTAGACGACATCTAGAAACGAAAAAACAACATCCAGAAATATCTGCAAATATGGCGGCTGGCATGTCGCAGCAGAAGCGACCGGTTTTCTTGCCTTATGCAGAGATGTGTGGCTGCTGGTTTTGCTATTGACTGCCGTTTCCATCGATGATGAACTGTGGTTTCGAGGAGGACTTTTCTGTTGGCATTCTGGCGACGGCATTATGTACAGTGAAGTGTTTCTTTACATCTGTTCGAGGTTGTTTTGTATCGGAGAAAATGGCGTGGTGGCTAGAAAACATCTAGAAACGGAACAACAATATCTAGAGACACCGAGACTTTGCAGGTGAACATCTGGTTGGGAAAGTGACTGCCACTTCCATCAAGGATGAACTGTATGTTTCGTAGAGGACTTTTGTGGTGACATTCTGGCGGTGGCATTTTGCACAGTGTGCCGGAGCGGGCCGTTGTTTGTCGAGACTGCTGTCTTCCCCACTTTTCACATGGGGCATTGAGAAAAATTTTAAGTGATATTCACTGGCACGGGAACGGAGCATAATGGAGACGACCCTTTACTGTGGTTTTGGAACCGCGACTAACATACTTCCTCTCATAGTGCATCATACTTACACTCTCTCACACACATGTTCGTTCACACACACAAACGCTGTCTCATAGTTCGATCTCAAACACGTTCTCTCCCTCTCTCTCTCTCTCTCTCTCTCTCTCTCCTCTCTCTCTCTCCTCTCTCCTCTCTCATCTCGTCTCCTCTCTCTCTCTCTCTCTCTCTCTCTCTCTCTCACATACTTACGGTTTGTTTCTCTCTCTATCTCTCTTTATCTCTCTGTCTCTCTAACTCTCTAACTCTCTGCCATTCTCTATATGTCTATATATCTCTGTCTATGCCTCACTCTCTCTCTCTCTCTCTCTATCTCTCTGTATCTCTCTAACTCTCTGCCATTCTTTATATGTCTATATATCTCTGTCTATGCCTCACTCTCTATATATCTCTCTGTCTCTACTTCTCACTCATAATCCAACAGTATGTAGTGTCTAAACCTTCTTGCTCTAGCGACCCATGGCTGCAACACTCGTTGCTCTGGCAACCTATGCTGCAACACTCGTTGCTCTGGCAACCTATGACTGCAACACTCGTTGCTCTGGCAACTTATGACTGCAACACTCGTTGCTCTGGCAACCTATGACTGCAACACTCGTTACTCTGGCAACCTATGACTGCAACACTCGTTACTCTGGTAACCTATGACTACAACACTCGTTGCTCTGACAACCTTTGACTACAACACTAGCTGCTCTGACAACCTATGACTACAACACTTTGATGTTTAACATATCAACTGAAAAGCACATATCCACTTTGAATTTAAATCTTACAGAAGAACATTAAATGTTCATTGATCTGAAAGTGGAGCCAGAAGATTTCTCCAAGAAGAACTTAATATAAAAGAAGGTTAGTTATCAAGTAAAGTCAGGTTATTGTCAGATCTTAGTCATGTCTTAGTCAGATATGACTGAGCTAAGGTATGGCAGTAGACAATACTACCCACTTTCTGTTAGCGCCGAATGTTGGGAGACGTTCATCAAACCCGACACCCCACATTATGCCAATGGCTTCGGGTGGAGGAGTGTAATTTGGAGGGTACAAACCTTACACCGGTACGTGGAGATGCACACTAAAGACTAAATGTAATGGTAGAGCAGACCAGACCCTAAGTCTTGGTCGGCAACTGGTATAGGAGGGAAGCTCCGACAGTTGGACAGTTATGGCATTGCTTTGCTGATCCGACAGCTTCTGCAGCTTGTCTTCTTACAGATATTGTGGTGTTTCTTTTCATATGTAGTAAACTATGCAGGCCGATAGAGGGATCATACTGCATGGGCAAGACATTGTCTCTTCAATTCAACCCAGGCTTTGTGTTATGGAGAGACATCTACTGGCTATATCGAAGAAGGGGAAGACCACAGCCTAGAAGGGTTCAGGATTTGATAAATAGTTTACATATGACAGCTAGAGAGGCTGAACATCTTAGGATAGAGAGACATTTTGGAAGACTGTTATGTCGGACAAGTTCAGTACACGACAAGCCATTGGACGATAGGTGACGTTCTAATGACGTAGTAGTCCGAATGACGAAGAACATAGTACGAATGTCGAAGTACGTAGTACGAGTGACGTCGTATGCAATACACTTGATGTAGTACGAAACATGTTATTCACGAAAGGAGTAATTTATCATATATAGGATTAAACACGGTGCAGTGACGTCGATCCTCAGGAATGTAACCGTCTTTTAAATGCTGCTTTTATCGTCATCATCCAGTGCCTTGTCGGCTGGAGTGGGCGATCATGCCTCTCCACAAATTGTGATATCCTAAAGCATGGATCAATTCGTGTGTTTACTCCATTCCGTGCCATGACACAAGACTGTCAAGAATCTTCTCACGCTGTCTTCCCCTATCATTCTTTCAGCACATCTTTCCGGTGGTCACGAAATGTTCCAGTTTTTCTTTTCTCATAACGTGACCAAAAAACGATGATTGCCTCTTTCTGATGTTTGTGATAAGTTGTCCTTGCCAATTAGCTTCTTTTAAAATGTCCGGATTGATTTTTTTGGCATTGTCGAATGAGACAGATCATCTTTTGGTTTGTCCGAAGTGTTGTGAGCTGATTCGACATTAGGTAATAACAATACGCCGTTGGAACTACATCTGCCATGTACTCAGAATGGACAAGACAAAACTCCCCTACCAAGCCCTCATATGGTCACCAGTAGGGAAAAGAAAACGGGGAAGACCAAGAGTGACCCTGCGTAGAACCATCATCAGAGAAGGCTCATTCAACGGCCAAGTGAACATCCAGGATCTACAACAGGTAGCAGCGAACCGCCAGACATGGAGAGCCATGACTTCTGCCCTATGCGCCGACTTAGGCTCAAGAGGAAAGACTAACTAACTAACTAACTATACGCCACAACTCAAATGTAGTAAAGTAACAGTTAGTTAGTCGCGGTTCCAACTTCACGGCAAAGGGTCGCCCCATTATGCTCCGTTCCTGTGGCAATGAATATCACACATAGTGCTCCTCACTGCCCTATGTGAAAAGTGGAACACACAAGAGTCTGGGCAAACCAACAGCCCGCACAGTACGGGGCCTCTCTACATCACTTGCAACGTATTGAGTAATTGGTCCCAGCTCAACATGTTTATAAGCCACTGACACTCGCTGGTTGATGTGGTCAATATATTGTTGGTCGTCTTTACTTCATTGTAATCTTTCTGGTACTCAATATTCTGGTTTAATAAAAAAAAAAAAATATAAAGACAGCCTCGAGAGGATTCGATCGCATGACCACCGGGCCGACATAATATATCCATTGAATATTGATTAAATCTAGAGCAATGTCACGGCACTTGGAGCACGCCCAAAAGCTCCCCATTCTCTTTTCGTGGATATTGGTGTGTATGGAAGTTAGCTGCATGTATATCATTGTGAATGTTGATTATTAAATGTGTTAGACATGTGTCTGTTAGTTCACGTTTTAGTCTGTAGTATTAACCCTGTTGTGTTAAGTGTATGTGTATTTAGCATTCCATATAACTGCATGTACGATACATAACATTCTACTTGAATTTATTGGGGAACTCTTTGGAGAGGAGGAGGAGGAAAGAGGAAAGGCTTGGGGGGAGGTAGAAGGAGGGCATTGAAAGAGCACCGTTAACATTCTTTGTTGCGCGATTTTAAACATCCGCTGTGGATATCGCGCACATATCTCTGTGTATGTGGGTTTTATAAATTTTTCACAAATGATATGTATTTCTGTTCTAGAATGTGCTTGCGCTTTGTGGTTTTCCAGAGGAATTATTCCTTTTAATTTTTAAAACTTCATGCGGTCATGTTTGTCTGTAATCTACCAAAGATTCAGGGCGAAAAAAAATAAATAAAGACGAATCAAGAGGCGGCTGTGAATCGGCAACCTTGACCAGGCAGCAATAATATCAAGTTAAAGTGGAGATGCCTGACATGAGCGATGTGCTGGGGGGGGGGGGGGGGGGGGGCGAGGCCTACACGACTGCAGGAAATACTGGGGGGTGGGGGGAGGAGGGGGAGAGGAAGGTAAGAAGAGATTGGGGGGGGGGGCAAATCCCAGCATGTATCGACTGAATGGTACGATGTGTGGTGATGACAACCTGATTAACTAACTAACTAACTAACTAACTAACTAACTAACTAACTAACTAACTAACTAACTAACTAACTAACTAACTAACTACAACTAACTAACTAACTAACTAACTAACTAACTACTAACTAACTAACTAACTAACTAACTAACTAACTAACTAACTAACTAATAACTAACTAACTAACTAACTACTAACTAACTAACTAACTAACTAACTAACTACTAACTAACTAACTAACTAACTAACTAACTAACTAACTAACTAACTAATAACTAACTAACTAACTAACTAACTAACTAACTAACTAACTAACTAACTAACTAACTAACTAAACTAACTAACTAACTAACTAACTAACTAACTAACGACTAACTAAACTAACTAACTAACTAACTAACTACTAACTAACTAACTAACTAACTACTAACTAACTAACTAACTAACTAACTAACTAACTAAACTAACAACTAACTAACTAACTAACTAACTAACTAATAACTAACTAACTAACTAACTAACTAACTAAAAACTAACTAACTAACTAACTAACTAACTAACTAACATAACTAACTAACTAAACTATAACTAACTAACTAACTAATAACTAACTAAACTAACTAACTAACTAACTAACTAACTACTAACTAACTAACTAACTAACTAACTAACTAACTAACTAACTAACTAACTAACTAACATAACTAACTAACTAACTAACTAACTAACTAACTAACTAACTAACTAACTAACTAAACTAACTACTACTAACTAAATAACTATACAACTAACTACTAACTAACTAACTACTAACTAACTAACTAACTAACTAACTAACTAACTAACTAACTAACTAACTAACTAAACTAACTAACTAACTAATAACTAACTCTAACTAACTAACTAACTAACTAACTAACTAACTAACTAACTAAACTAACTAACTAACTAACTAACTAACTAACTAACCTAACTAACTTAACTAAACTAACTACTAACTAACTAACTAACTAACTAACTAACTAACTAACTAACTAACTAACGAACTAACTAACTAACTAACTAACTAACTAGCTAACTAACTAACTAACTAACTAACTAATAACTAACTAACTAACTAATAACTAACTAACTAACTAACTAACTAACTAACTAACTACTAACTAACTAACTAACTAACTAACGAACTAAACTAAACTAACTAACTAACTAAACTAACTAACTAACTAACTAACTAACTAACTAACTAACTAACTAACTAACTAACTAAACTAACTAACTAACTAACTAACTAACTAACTAACTAAACTAACTAACTAAACTAACTAACTAAACTACTATAACTAACTAACTAACTAACTAACTAACTAACTAACTAACTAACTAACTAACTAACTAACTACTAAACTAACTAACTAACTAACTACTAACTAACTAACTAACTAACTAACTCCCTCCCTCCCTCCCCTCCCTCCCTCCCTCACTCCCTCCCTCCCTCCCTCCCTCCCTCCCTCCCTCCCTCTCTCCCTCCCTCCCTCCCTCCCTCCCTCGCTCGCTCGCTCGCTCGCTCGCTCTCACTCACTCACTCACTCACCTCACTCACTCACTCACTCACTCACTCACTCACACTCACTCACTCACTCACTCACTCACTAACTATCCAGCTAGCTAGCTAGCTAGCTAACTAACTAACTAACTAACTAACTAACTAACTAACTAACTAACTAACTAACTAACTAACTCACTCACTCACTCACTCACTCCCTCCCTCCCTCGCTCGCTCACTCTCACTCACTCACTCACTCACTCACTCACTCACTCACTCACTCACTCACTCACTCACTCACTCACACTCACTCACTCACTCACTCACTCACTAACTATCCAGCTAGCTAGCTAGCTAACTAACTAACTAACTAACTAACTAACTAACTAACTAACTAATTAATTAATTAAATAACTAACAAACTAACAAATTAGCTAACTAGCCAACTAAGTATTCCCATAGACAGACGATAGTTTGTGCTTTAAAAAGGCATAATAACTTTTAACTTGGCGGTAGCGAATATGACTGATAAGGCCAATTCGTGCTTAAATGTCCGTGCACAGTGGGTGCATGTTAATTCCATCATCATGCACCATCTTACGTCTCACACGCTCGGTGTGTGACTTATATGCAATAATTTTCTCCTTTGTCTTTATTCCATTTCTGATGTGATGTTTGCCCTCGATGCAACACGTTCAGCGGCGACTTGCTCCCACTGTGCATTATTAATGCCTGTATCAATCATGTCCCGCTTACACACATCTTTGTATCGTAGTAGAGGCCGACCCTGAGATCTTTTACCCATCTGTAATGTCCTTTGGTATTCTACCGTCATCCATCCTCCTAAGATGTCCTATTCATCTAAGTCTACGAAGACTGAGCATGGAATAAACCGTCACACAACCTGATCTTTCCAATACTTCAGTATTTGTGATTTTGTCTTGCCACTTAATACCAAGAATTCTTCGCAGACACCGCATATGAAAGCTGTTTAAACGTTTCTCTTGGTGTGAGTAAGTTGTCCAGGTTTCACTGCCATAAAGAAGAGTACTAAGGACACAGGCTTGATAGACAAGGACTTTTGTTTTGGCAGTAAGCTTCCTGTTCTCCCAGACTCTTTTCCTTAATCTGTTCGTTGTTGTTGCTGCCTTACCAATCCGGATGTTGATTTCCTGATCTAGGGATAATTTGCTATTTACCACTGATCCTAGATATGTAAAATGGTCTACCATCTCTAGTTCGGCATCGTCAATAAAGATTGATGGTACCCCATGTGCACCTTGTGACATAATCTGTGTCTTCTTTTTGCTAATTGTTAAACCAAATTCAGAACAAGCATTGGAGAATGCAGATAGTAGACATTGCAATTCTTCCTCAGAGTGGGTCGTAACTGCAGTATCATCTGCAAAAAGCAACTCTCTGATCAGTACCCTCCTATTTTTGGTCTTGGCCTTCAATCTCTGAGCATTGTAGAGGCGCCATCTGAGCGTGAGTTAATGTATATACCATCATCCTGATCACGAAAGGCATATTTCAGTAGAAGTGAAAAGTATATTGCAAAGAGGGTGGGAGCTAGTACACTACCTTGCTTAACTCCACTCTTAATTTCAAATTAAACTTGATTATACCCTTCATGCCTGTGTGGAACGATTCCACAATGGACAGAAGAGTTGGGGGCAGCCAATCTTCTTTAGTGCCTTGAACAGACCCTCACGGCTGACCAAATCAAATGCCATTGTGAGGTCGATGAAGGCAATAAACAGTGGTTGATTCTGTTCACGGCATTTTTCTTGCATTTGTCGCAATGAGAATATCATATCAATGGTAGACCGGTTCTGTCGAAAGCCACACTGTGATTCGGGGTAGACTTGATCTCCTAGGACTTGAAGTCTGCGCAGAACAATTCTGGCAAATACTTTCCCAACAATACACAGAAGTTAGATACCCCTATAGTTGTTGTAGTCGCTCCGATCGCCCTTGTTCTTGCACAGTGTTATGATGCCTGAATCTTTGAAATCCTGTGGGACTTGTCCTTCTCGCCAGCATAGCTCTATTAGCTGGTGGATCTGTAGAGTGAGTGTGTCTTGCCCACTCCCGATAACCTCTATTGGAATCCCATCCTTACCTGGAGCCTTGCCAGATGCAAGTTCATTTATAGCACACTTAACTTCTGTTATGGTGGGAAGTGTGTCCAGGTGGTCAAGAGTTGGTAGAGCCTCTATGGCGTTGAGGACATCATCCGTTAGTTTGGTCTCACTTGAGTAAAGCTCCAAATAGTGCGCTACCCATCTGTCCATCTGCTGTGTCTTATCAGTTATGATTTCTCCAGTCAAGGTTTCAATGGTGCACTTCTTTTGATCACTGGACCACAGGCTTTCTTTATTCCTTCATACATGCTTCTGATGTTTCCTTTATCACTTGCGATTTGAATGGACTCACATAACTTGATACAATAATCATTTGCACACTGCCTGGCAGCCTTTTGCACATCCTTCCTAGCTTGCTTTAGCTCTACTGTTATACGGTAGCTCAGTCATATCTAACTAAGACCTGACACTTCCATCTAACTAACTAATCAACCACCCACCATTAACCAGCCAGCCATTCACCTATCCAGTCAGCTAATTAATTAACTATCTCACTAACCAGTCAGCCAGCCAACAAACCAACCAACTAACCAACCAACCAACCAGTTAACTAGCTAGATCTGGTTTCAGGTTTAACATCGCATTTTTATGGGTCCAGCATTTTACACGATTTCACTGAGTGCCTACATTCTACGCACTTGTATGCAAATCCCAGCGACGTTTCAAACCAGATTTCTAAATCGATATTCGCCATTATCCATTTCTCACTTCCGCCGTGTTGTTGCAAATCCCAACTTCAACTCAACGGCTTTTTACATCAGCAATCCCCTGGCAAAACTGTTGCCAAGGAAACACGGCAAAGCAGAATCTGCAGCGGAGTCCTAAACCCTTCGCGGCTGCACGCCCAGACAAGTGTCTATGATTATGTTTATGATCGATTTTACGGATTCCCCTTCTATTCGCTGTTTATTTCTTTATAAACCTCGTGTAACTAAGCTAGACGCTCTTGCTACAATGTTATAGAAATCGAAGCTGCTTGTTGCTGTGATGGGCTGTTTAGTTTCTGGGTTGTAGTGGTACAAATAATAGACGAAATAAGATGACAAACTAAGTGTAAAAGCCGTTTTATGGTCGCGTGTTTTCGTCTGAGCGTTCTTTTTACATTAACTATATTTCCACGTTGTAATATGTTTTATGTAATAGTAATTCATTACAAAGATTTGTTCATATGAATTATTTTCACGAATATGCGTTTACTCGTTCACATATGTGCTCTCTCCGTTATTCCAATGAGCATCGGTAGCGTCGTGGCTAGACATTATAATACAACGACAACATGTCATCGATATATAAGCCCTGGCAGATACGGTAAGCTGCTTAAGACGATTAATCATCCCATGGCAATTGATAAGTTAATAAAGAGTCACCATGTGCCAGGTCTATCATCCACCCGAACTCACAATTTGTAAATACTGACAGAACTCGTCTCTAGTCATTGCATTAGCGCCACGGGAGGTCTTTGAATTTTATATTAGCTAGGCGTAGGTCAAATAACATTCTGACCAATAAAAAGATGTCAATTGAAACGAGAAAAAGAGTGTTGAGGGGATACATAGAGCCTGTTCTTTTGTATGGATGTGAAGCTTGGACAATGAACAGTCAAGCTGAAAAACATCTGATGGCTGTAGAAATGTGGTTTCTGAGGAGAATGCAAAGAGTACCATGGACAGACAGAAAAACCAATGATCAAGTATTACAGGAGACAAATGAAAATCGTAAATTGATTAGAGAAATTTGACGTAGACAGTCAAAATATTTTGGACATGTTTTGAGAAGAAATGGATTGGAGAACTTAGTAATAACTGGCAAGATCGAAGGGAACAGACCAAGGGGAAGATCGAGAAGTAAATACCTGGATGGCTTGGCCACATGGCACGGTCGAGACAGGAACACTGAGCTTATCAAAGACTCTGGTGATCTAGTGAAATGGCGAGTCATGACCGCCCACGCTTTTCGGCATGGCACATGATTGATTGAGGTCAAATAACAACCATGCAATCACATCGTTCCATAATACAGGGTCTGGTGGCAGTCGGCATGGCTGAATGGATAAGATCACACCCTTTTAAACATCCGGTGTGCTGATGTCGAGGTAGAAGGTCAAACCCCTACACAAGTCAGTTGGACGAAAATGTTGACTTCTCGTCCCTGACTTGGTGACGTAAATTACAAGTACCTCAGCAGTCGGAGTGGGTTCGCCTGATGACAAGGGACACGGGTAATAGGAAAAGCTAATCCATATGCAAAAATCAGGCCAGTAGCAGGAGTATGGATTACACTTGAGTTGAAAGCAAATGAACGAAAAAAAACAACAACAGGATCTGGTTTCATTCTTCTACAACAGTGGTTCTCAACCTTTTCTGGCCCGCGCCCCCCTTCACCATATTTTCAGAACGTCATTCCCCCTTTCGTATTTCCTACCTAATAATTCTGCCCCGCCCCTACACAGTATACGTAATAATGGAAGCTAAATTTAATAGCACATACTAAAACAAGTCTAGACTCATATGTGGTATAATAAATGAGAGTACCATATGAAATGGACTGAAATTGTGTCTAGGGTAAATAATCAATCGGTCCATCAGGTTCGCCCCATATAAAGGCAGTTGATCGAGACAGTTTATTTCCTAAAAGACTCCAGGAATAGAGTAGTTATTGGCTCTATTGAAGTAAGAATGGGGTTATGGTCAGATAGACTCCATCCCACGTCACAAGATAAACTACCTTCCTGAAGAATAAAACAGAGAATATGTCTCTTAACCACAGATCTCTATCAAGTTGTGGTTCTTGGATAAAATATATGAGACTGTGTGTTGGTCGACCTCCCACTAGATTCTCTGCACATCTACACACACAGTAGCACAGTTCTTTACAACAACAAACAGTGTTACACTGGTCACTAGACAATGAAAACTCTCCTGACGAACATATATGTTTATTGCCAGACTCTCATAATCTGGAAATACCAGACTCTGGCTTCACTACAATCTATCAAAACATCAACAAAAAATATACATTCTCAAATAATGTATAACTCATAATCTAACACTCTCCTCCTCCTCTTCTCTTCCCTACCCCTACATGATGTCGATCACACGGAAAAAACCAACCAGAACATAGATCAGATATCTGACTGGTGATTGTGTCATTATTGTACTAAGTTCGTGCAGACACCAATATTCAAAATCAGGAGAATGTAGATTCACTCCACACAGGGCTTCGCTACAACTGTCTTCATTCTACCACTGAAAGAGATGGGTTCCTCCCATCCTGAATTGACCAAACCCCACAATGTGCCACTGAGGAAAAACAAGGTTCTCTGGATACTGAACACAGTAATGGGAATACGGCTCATTGAAGTTGATCACATACAGTCATAATTGACTAACAAAAGGAACTGTCCTCAATTTCCCTTCTATAAAAATGATGATGGTGTGACTGAGTCTGGACTACTCGATATGGCGTTGGTCTTGAGAGGAAAATACGACTGCATAAAATAGGGATTTCACCCCTTGGTATTAATGTCCATCATGCGGGAAAAGTGGAAGCACGGACTCTCAACGACGTACTGGGGTTGTTGGTGAAGGAAGGACTCTCCCTGAGCATGGGTCAGAAGCTAGTTGAACCTCTCTAGGTGATTTCCCGAAAATGGTAAGACTTGCATGCTTAATCGTGGAAAAAAGACGAAGTCTCAAATGTCTCAGCACGACATTTAAACAAACCAGGGAAGTGTAGCTGGGTTCATATCTAAGTCAAATTATGATGCCCTCTCAGAAGGAAAGTACCATCCCATCCGTGACTTTGGCAGACCTATAACTTCCATGATTAACCAGGAAGAATAAGAAGCCCCTCTCCCAACATTCTGGAACGAATAAAGCACAGACTCTCAACAAAGTCGCTGGGGTCTCCAGCGAACGAAGAACTCTCTATGCGTTGGTGTCATCGCTGGCTGAACATCGTTAGGCGGCCTCCCGTAATATAAATGGGTAACATGCTTCGTCCAAAGAAAAAGATGAATCCACAATGTCGCAGTGGGGACATTGTAACACGGGAGAATCCGTACGGGTTTCATAGTCCACTCCATTAAGTATGACGCTTCACATCGAGAGTAATCTCCAGTCCGTAAGCTGTTGCAGACTATAACTCCCTGATATTACAGGAAGAAGATTAGTGTCATCTCTCGTCAGACGCCAGGGATGAGTAGTTGAAGCTTTTCAATACATGTCACTAGAATGTCAAACCCAAAAAAGGAGATAACTCCGTCTGGAGTTTCTCCCAGTTGCCAGAAGAATAATAGGGGATTACTTCCCCTCTGGTTTTCTAGGAAAAAAATGTGGCTGTTTGGCAGCACTGGGTGACTTTTTGGGCTATACCAGTAACCCTCATAACAGACTTTTCGTCCAAAAGTATCGCCAAATGTGTACAGCCAAAGTGGTCTATACGTCGATTCAGCTAAAATCAGCCAAGATGTTGTAGACTCTAAGATCCAGCTAAGATCCAGCTAAGATCCAGCTAAGATCCAGCCAAGATCCAGCCAAAATGTTCCCCGCCTCCATGCCTCACATGTCTGTAAGATTAAAATGACAATCTATGAAGTATTACTAGCTTATTATGCAGGTTCATAAGACTCACAGAGACAACAACAGAACATATAGGTAGAGGACAATCCCCATATCCTGAAGTGGTATCACCTGTGCGCCTGTAACGTATGCGTTTATTTGGCGGGAAAGTGGGGCGGTACTCTGAACACTCTACCAACCTCACGCTTCTACCTATACACCGAACAGGACATCACAGATACCAAATGGAGATATATTCTCCCACATACAAACACTCCTCTATATGGGAGTACAACCATCTGTTATAGAACATGCCCGAGGGGGGGGGGGGTGGTGTGTGACTAAGGTCGAAGTTGTGGAAATATTGGCTCCAATGTCTTGTTATTGTGGCAAGCACACTGCACGATTTACGGCAGGTAAAAATGAGTATGTAGGTAGGTGAACCGTTCTCCTAAATATGATTGAGCCACGACATACATGATCCACCAATCCGACAAAAGCAATGGGGTGTCTTATCTAACTGTGTCCCCAGGCTGTCATACACACAAAATATATGTTCCGTCCCCAGCATATTCTGTACACAGATAAAGTAAAGATTCACACACACAAGACATATATGCGTACAATATCTGAATCTTTAACAAAGGCATTATGTAACACCTGAATACTTTACCAAAAGTCCGGTAAAGATAGGTTCTTCCCTAGATGAGAGTGAACCAAAAGTGAAGATAGATTGAACTCTGCAGACACGCACCGAATTTACAGAGACATCAACTCTTCAAAAGAAGATGAAGCCGTAATCATAGCATGATAAGAATTGGATAAGAATTGTAAGCATAGGAATATAGAACAGTTGTATAGACGTTCAAATCTCAGGCTGGCTTTCTTACAGAAGTAACGGTGCCGTAGCAAAGTCCGCCAAAATACATACATGAAATGTAGGATACTTCTCATATCAAACAAAGATTGTATTAACTTCTCTAACACAAATCTTATCATTAAAAAAAACAGATGTATGCTCACCAATGCAACATAGAGGCAAAAATGGCCCCACAATGGGGCATCTACCCGTTCCCGGAACGAATCACATCCTAATCGGCGGCTGGCCCAGACTCAAGTGACTATTTCTGGTCCCGTCTGGGAGTTTTACCAAACTATTCTAAGCTATTTCCAGCTACTGGCACATTCCTTGCCTCTATCTGAGCGCTGGCATTCGTTACCATAAAAGGAATTGCCAGTCTCTCACACTGAAATTATTCTTTCCAAGAAAGGATATTTATAATCGTCTGCAAGCTGGTGCGAACTGGGGACATTATGTCACATCATAAAACATGATTTGTGGGTCTACTTACTTTATAAACTGAATTTTAGAAGGGTGAGACGTACAGAACCGTAAAGTATGAAGGGAAAAACAATATCAAGTAATCGGTTCTTGTATTAATGTGATCTTGAAATAATCTTAATTCCCCCCCCCCCCCCCGGAAACCCAAATATTCCCCCCTGGGGGGGGGGGGGATTCCCCACCGGTTGAGAACCACTGTTCTAGAATCTGTAACTCTCTTAACAAGCGACGAATGTATTCACGCATGGTAAACCGAGCCATAAGGTGTCCTAAAACTCGCCCCTTATTTCCTCAAAGTCCGTTTATTAGTATAGAATGGCTCCAGTACTTAACGCTATAAGTAAAATATCTTTATTATATATAGGGTGTATTTTTATGACTGTGCAGTGTTTGAAAATATTGCCTCTCCAAGTTTTGTATTCACCTTCTGTAAAGTTCGTGCAACATAATAGGTAAATACAAAACTTGGACCGGCAATATTTTGAAACACTGCACAATAATTTAAAATACACCCTACATCATTTCACATTTCTACGATGTCTCTTCGTGTAATAGTGGTTCTCAACCTTTTTTGGCCCGTGTCCCCCCTTCACCATAATTTCAGACCGTCATTCCCCCCTTTCGTATTTCCTACCTAAAAATCCCCCCCCCTTCCCCCTACACAGTATATGTAATAATGGAAGCTAAATTTAATAACACATACTAAAACAAGTCTAGACGTCCACATAACCGTGATTTGTGGGTCTACTTACTTTATAAAATGAATTTTAGAAGGGTGAGACATACAGAACCGTAAATAATGAAGGGAAAAACAATATCAAGTAATCGGTTCTTGTATTAACGCGATCTTGAAATAATCTTAATTCCCTCCCCCCTCTGGAAACTCTAAAATTCCCCCGCAGGGGGGAATTCCCCAGCGGTTGAGAACCACTGGTGTAATATATGTGTTGACAGATTGTCAATTGTAAGTCAAAACTAAAGGGCCTGCTTGACGGAGAGGTTTAAGATGCTCTTGCTTAAACTTCCCGTGCGCTGACAGAGGTGTACTGAGTTAATTTCAAACAGCGGCCAATCCACACGCAAAATTCAGTCCATCACTACTATAAATAGTGTGCATGGACTACGCTTGAGTTCAAAGCGAGCTAGCGTCCCCTCCCCCCTCCCCCCCCAAAAAAAAAAAAATAAACAGCGGCCAATCAGACATAAATGTTGACTTCTCGTTCATAAAAATGAATGGTAGACTACTGAAAGTAAAATATCTTAGAAAATCAACGTGGGGTTGATAGCGACGTCAGTCAAGAGACATGTAACAATTGTGTAAGGTGGAAATGAAGCGACGCGCTGAGATACTGAGTCAAGTAGAAGTAAGGGAGCCTTTCACTCACTGTACATGGTGCTAGCTGCAGAGTTGTATAGACCAATCGGGACATAACAGAGTAATATAGACCAATCGGGATATGACAGAGTTGTATAGACCAATCGGGACTTGACAGAGTTGTATAGACCAATCGGGACTTGACAGAGTTGTGTAGACCAATCGGGACTTGACAGAGTTGTATAGACCAATCGGGACTTGACAGAGTTGTATAGACCAATCGGGACTTGACAGTTGTATAGACCAATCGGGACTTGACAGAGTTGTGTAGACCAATCGGGACTTGACAGAGTTGTATAGACCAATCGGGACTTGACAGAGTTGTATAGACCAATCGGGACTTGACAGAGTTGTATAGACCAATCGGGACTTGACAGGGGCCTAGTCATTACAGCGCCGGCCGACTTTACTTCCTATGGCATGTCCTGGTAACCATTTAAACTGGGTTGACCTGGATTTATTTAAAAATCCGCCACGATGGGGACTCGAACATATGCCCACGGGCCTGGCAGGAGGGCAAGCGTGCGGGCCCGAAGGCAGGCAGGTAGGCGGACAGGCAGGCGTGCGGGAGGTCGGGCAGGTTAAGAAAGGCAGGCAGGCGGACAGGCAGACAGGCAGGCAGTCAGGCAAGCGGGCAGGCAGATGGGCATGTGGGCAGGCGGGTGGGTAGGCAGGCAGGTATGCAGGCAAGGAGGCAGACAGGCAGGCGGGCAGGCAGGCGGACAGGCAGGCGGATAGGCAGGTGGATAGTCAGGCGGATAGGCAGGCAGGTTGGCAGGTAAGCAGGCAGGTAGGCTGACAGGTGGGCGGACGGGGTAACCACTACTCTACCGGAATTTCCAAGCTATTATTACACTATTACCAACCCTGCCCCAAAATGTATCTACTAACATGTGCTTGTAAAAAGGCGGTGTTTAAGAGCGTGAATTAAGAGTTCAGATAGCTCATTGTCATGGACAGAAAATACTTAAGACCGACAGAGGTTGGTAGAACAGTAAAGCGGTAGCCACGCACTACAATTCGCAATAACAGGAACAGTAAGAAACAGTAGAAGAAAAACTGGGTTAGTAATTACTCAAGACGCTCACCGGTTCCCGGAAATTGTAAGGGTCACAAGTAGAACCTGAGAGGAAAGACTAGCGAGACCGAGCATTTGAGGCGCAGACAGCTTACAGAACACTTACTTAGATTGCAGACTATATAAGCCATACAAGCCATATATACAAGCTATCTATCTACCTTACTAAAAAAAAAACGCTTACAAATCGACTTCATTGCAAAAAATCCACATGGTTAGGTCTCTTCCGGCAGCGTGGAAAACGCCGCACGAAGCACGAACTCCGTAGCTCCAGCGACGACCCCCAGGAGTCTCCGATAAAAGTAATGCACTCGTTAACCGAAGGACGCGGCCCTGAATCGAACCGTCAACCTACGGAGCCCGACTCAGGCGGACTGATCACTTCGCCACTGAGACTCCCTTACTAATTAATTTAGAGTTTACAACACTGGGACTGAAGTAGATTTAGACAACGATTGGTTCAGACCTACAGTCAGCCTAGAACCTAAGCCTGTACTTTGACGGTTTGTTTCACCACTGGCAGCACATGAGCTTGCGACAAGTAATTGACGACTGCGCCACCGAAAATATTAGTACAGGAGACAGACAGCCTCTGAACGGACGGTCAGTAATGGACAGTGAAGCGACAGCACATCAAATGTGAGCATTGTTTGACTGGTTACTGGAGGCCGGTATGTTGTGTTCTGTGAATTAAACGATGTTAGCCGCCGCTATGCGTTATGTTAAGAGCGTCAGCAAGCATAAGGGTGTGCGCGAGCCAAATGAACGCATCTGTCATAATACAACAACCTAGAAAAAATAAATTAGTATCAACAAGCCTCACTCACACCCAAAGCAACAACATGTCACTCATATAAATAGAAGACAATGTAGCAGTATTAATACAAACTGATTATGCTGATTAACTTGGAAATATCTCGTGTTTTTGTTTTCGTTGTAGTTTCTTGTTGTCCAAATGTAAAGAAATATTTTGAGAAACATAATATCCTTCCTTTGTCTCTAACTAATTAGCAAAAAGAAACTACACCATATTTCGTCTCCCACTTCTGTTAGACAAAGCGCTTTTAAAATCCCATGCTGACTTTACAATGTTAATTAATCCAGGTTAATAATCGTTGCCAATTTACAAGATGCACGTGGAGAACGTTCTGCATAGGGCACCTTCATCATCATCATGCGCCATACCGAAAAGCGTCATGTTTCGCAATCTCACACGATCACCAAAGTTGCGGATCAGCTCTGTGTATTTTGTTGTTGTTTAGATTATGCCAGTTTGCCAAGTCATCTTGATATTTACCTCTCTGTCTTCATTGTTCTAATTTTCCCTTCAATCTTGCTAGTTGTCACCAAGTTTCTCCAGCCCCCCCCCCCCCCCCCCCCCCCCTCATAATGTGCCCAAACAATATTGACTGTATCCGTATATTAATTTCTCTAATCGGTTTACGGTTTACATTTGTTTCCTGTAGGGCTTGCTCATTGATTGTTCTGTCTGCCCATTGTATTCTTTGCATTATCTTCAGAAACCACATTCATTGTCCACATTTCACATCCATATAAAAGTGCAGGTTCTAAGTAGCACCTCAGCATTTCCTTCTTGTTGCGGCTGACATCCTTTTATTGGTCAGTATGTTTTCCATCTCGCAAAAGGCTACCTTCACGATAGGCATAGAATATCTTCACTGGTTACTAATGATGACAGAGTACGTAATAGATTTGAGATGGCAAATTTGAAAATATTAAGAAAGAAATGAGAAGACTGAATATTAACATATTAGGTACAGGGTGTAGTTTTAATAACTGTGCAGTGTTTGGAAATATTGCGAAACAGACGAAGTGGTTGGCGTTTCATTGCGAAAGCTAATTGAGGATTCTTGAAAAAGGAGAGTCTGGCATATGAGGCTACGACATCCAGCATGAGAATGGAAGTGGAGGCAGATAACAGCGGCATTCCGGTGGTTAGAGGAGACCCCTGCAACACACATTGTCTTCATCACGGTCTCAAGGAGTATGCTTAGTAAGGTGGAGAAAGGAATGTTTCGTGTGGAATGGCTCACCTTGCTTCAGAGGTCACAGACTGAGAATTGTGTGGATATTTTTGCCCTGGCTATGCGGGAGTGCGGGGGGGGGGGGGGGGGGGTGGGGGGGGGGGGGGGGGGGGGGGGAGAGATGAACAGGCTGATAGGCTGGCAAGGAATGCACGTCTTGGTAGTAGATTACCTATGGGCGAGGGAGGGGTGGTCGTGCGCCTATGGGACCAGGTGGAGAGTCTAGGGGAATAGATTGATAATCCGTATGTGGAAAGGATGAGATTACGGGGGATTGGCAGGGGTTCTGGTAGAATCTCAAAACTGAGAGGGATGACCAGAACTTTCAATCAGATAGCGGTGGGAACGATTAGTATTGTGACTATTCACTGGCTGCTGAACAAGGGAGCTGAGCGCATATGATGTCAGTTCTTAGCTTAACTCAACTCAACTACATGTTTTTCAGCTTGTCTGCTCATTGTCTATTGTGATGACCACCAATGTTGGTAGCCATGGCCAGATCATGGGCAGATAAGTTTATTTTTAATCACTGTCGTGATATAAGAGCAGATCCTACGACTACATTGTGATCTAGACCCAATTGTTGATCTAATGTGCTGAAGGAATATTAAGGTTATTTGGCCTTTTAAGGCCAGCAAAAAATTCTATATCATCACATACAATTTATATCACTAAAAGTATACAACATATTAAATGTAAAGTCAAGGAGAAATAAGAAAATGTGTAATAAAATTGTCACGCCTGTAAATAAAAACCAAAATTTTACATAAATTTCGATAAACTTTGAAGATTTTTCCACTTTTTATAAACGTCATGACTTGCGCCCTATCTATAAATTCATTATAGAAGATCAAGACACATTCTATCATTATTTAAATCACCTAATATCGTTATACTACTTTAGATAATGTCCCTTGAAGTTACTGTTTTGTTGTTATGCCCCTTTTGAGTATTTTATTAGAATATTTTAAACTTTTATATCAAACAAAACAGTGTGTATTTACAAGGTGTGACATGTGTTTCTTTTGTTTGTGTATATCAAAGAGCGTTGCCGTTTGTTAGTATTAAGTGACACATGTGAGAATAGAACAAATAGATTCATATCATCATCATCATCATCATCATCATCATCATCATCATCATCATCATCATCATCATCATCATCATCATCATCATCATCAAGTGCCGTGCCGGCTGGCGTAGGCGTTCATGGCTCTCCACAGATCTCGGTCTTTGGTGTTCTGGATCAACTTTGCTGATGATATTCCTCCATGCCACCGTCTCAATCCGTCCAGCATCATTTCTCTTGGTCTGCCTCTGCCTCTCTTCCCCTCGATCTTTCCAGTTGTCACGATGTTCTCCAATGCCTCTCTTCTCATCACATGACCAAAGAAAGCTGTTTGTCTCTTTCTTATTGTTGTATATAGTGTTCTAGTTTCATTAGCCTCTTTCAGGCAATCGTTGTTAGTTACTCTGGCAGTCCAAGGAATTCGCAACATTCGTCTTAAAAACCACATCTCTGTTGCTTCTAAGTTCTTCCTAATTTGTTCATGTACATTCCAAGATTCGCTGCCATACAGCAAAACTGGTTCTATATAGCATTTTAGCACTCTCTTTCTTACATTCATTGATAGCGACTTATTGCATAAGATACTCTTCACTTTCTGAAATGCGGCTTTTGCCTACCCTATTCTGCTCTTAATCTCTGCTGTACATCTTCCATCTGATGTTATAAATGTCCCTAGGTATCTAAAATTATCCACTTGGTTGAGAATTTCCCCTTCTATTTCTATGTCACATTTTCGTGTCCCCTTTGATATCACCATTGTTACTGTTTTCTTGATATTCAAGGAGAGTCCTTTCTGTGCACTCTCTGATCTTTTTTGTTGTTGTTGCATATCCTTTACAGGACATCTCTGTCAACACCAGCATCTTTCAGCTGTATGTTGATTTCTTGGCAAGATTACGCTCAGTAGTTTGCCATTGCTTTCTGAGCGGCAGGCTCACATACCCCGTAAGTTACCGATACTCTCTGATCTACAATGTCCAATAATTCTTGTAGGTCTATTGCATTATCCGCCAACAATACTGTGTCATCTGCACAGCGTATATTGTTTATATTATTTCCTCCGATTAGTATTCCTGGCTTCTCTTTGATCTCTCTCATTATTACTTCGCTACATAGGGAGAAGAGATCGGGTGACAATACACACCCCTGTCGTACTCCTAGCTTTATCTGTTCGTAACTACCCTATTTATTTCCCATTTTAATTGTTGCTACTTGGTTCCAGTATATATTCTTTATTATTCTTAAATCTTTCCCATCAATGTTGATGTCTTCCAACATTTTAATCAGCTCATCATGTTTTACTTTATCAAATGCCTTAGTATAATCTATGAAGCACAAATATATGTCTCTCTGTTTCTCTATTGACCTTTCTATTAGTGTTCGTAGTATATAGATTGCATTGTTCGTACCCTTTCCTTCCATAAAACCATACTGTTCTTCGCTAATTACCATTTTTATTTTCTTTCTTGTTCTTCTCATTATAATTCTGAGTAGAAGCTTAGTGACATGGGTTATGAGGTTAATTGTACGAAAATCTTCGCATTCAATTGCCCCTGGTCTCTTTGGTATTGCTATAAATACAGATTTTAGCATATCTCTCAGTAAATATCCACTGTTGTAAATGTCATTCAGTATTTTGGTTAATATGTCTACCCCAAATTCTCCCAATACTTCTAATTCTTCTACTGTGATTTCATCTGGCCCAGCTGTTTTTCCTTTATTCATATGTTTGATAGCGACTTCTTCTTTTAGAATAGGTGGGCCTTCTAAGTTACTTTCTTCTGTTAATTCTTCCCTTTCTACATTATATAATTCTCTTATATACTCATTCCACCTCTTCATTATAGCACATTCCTCCAATAATATCTTTCCTGTATTTATTCTTATTTTTCTTCCTGTGAGCTCACTGATTTGTCTGTGCATACGTTTTTGATCTTTAGTGGAATTTAATTCAATTTTTTTTTGCATTGCTCGTTTTACCAACTTTTTTTGCCTTCACATATTTGTCTCTTATTTCTTTATTTATCTTAGCATACTCTTGTTTGTCATTTTTATTCTGTTTCCTTTTGTCCATCAGCATTAAGATTTCTTCATTCATCCATTTTTTTCTTAGCTTTTTGGCTTCTCTCCGGTAATATTTCTTTGCTAGTTTGATGAATGGAGTCCCTTAACATTTTCCATTGTTCATTTGTACTCTGTATTTTAGCTATTGCATTGTACCTATTTTTCACAGTCAATCTGTATTGTTCTTGAATTTCTTTATCTACGTTCAGAACCTCTTTATTAGGTCTCAATTTCTTAACCATTTCCCCCCCCCCCCTCTCACTTTAATCTTACTTTTATTTGTCCACAAAGTGGTACATGATCACTATTACCGTCAGCACCAGGCATTGTCTTTACATTAATTAATGCATTTCTAAATCTTTTATTAATAAGTATGTAGTCAATTTGGTTGCGTATTTTCATATCAGGGCTTTTTCACGTGTTTAGTCGTCTTTTATGGTGTTTACATCATGTGTTTCCAATTATCATATCATTAATATTTGCCCATTCTATTAGTTTCCCTCCTCGTTAATTTCTTGTATCTAAACTGTAATTCCCCTCTATATCCTATATTTTTCCATTTCCTACTTTTGCATTAAAATCTCCCAGTATTATTTTTATTTCTTGTGATCCAATTTGAGCTATTGCCATTTCTATTTCATCGTAAAAGTGTTGTATTTCTTCATCACTACTGCTTGTTGTTGGTGCATATACTTGTATACTATTTATATCTATTGGTTTGCCTTTGAGTTTGACCATTATAACTCTATCTGAAATACACCAGTATCCATTCAGAGGCTGTTTTTTTCATCAAATATTATTCCTACACCTTTTTCACGTGTCTCCCCTCCAGAATAAATTATTGTGTGTTTGTCGGTTATAATTTTGCTAGATCCATTCCATATCATCTCACTTATGCCTAGTATATTCATTT
Organism: Cepaea nemoralis; assembly: GCA_014155875.1. NCBI lineage: Eukaryota > Metazoa > Mollusca > Gastropoda > Stylommatophora > Helicidae > Cepaea > Cepaea nemoralis. Next base: position 404,776 of record JACEFZ010007332.1, on the reverse strand, counting down.
TCATGGAAGTGAGTTCCATTGGAGCAAGATGGCGGGACATTTTTTCGTCCCGTAAAATGGAACGTGTTTTTTTCCGAAATGTTTATGAATTAAGTGTGTTTTTCGTGGTGAAATGGAGTTCGGACCGTGTAACGGAGTTCGTGCACGAGCGCCCGGACTCCCTTCGGCGTATCATCGGCGCCCGGTGGCGATAGTCAAGCCTAACATGACGACCACACGACCGACAAGGACACAGCGTGGTAAGACTGCGGGCGCACGCAGAAGGCGTTTAAAATGTGCCAGATTGGGCATCGGACACGTTCGAGTACTGTACTGGAACTGTGCATCATTTAGTCAACGCCAACCCATTCTTGAAAAACTACTCTACGGAAACGATATTGTAGTCTTGCAAGAAACACAGCTCGGCGACGGTACAGTCAATGTCGTGGGGTTTCAGGGCCTCTTCAACAGGCGGCACCTCGGACAGGCCATTCTGGTCCGCGACAACATACTGGTGTCTGAGATCGATATGTCCGCCTGGAACAGTGATGCCCTGCAAGTGCAGGCATTAAGAATAATGACGCCAGTGCAGCTTGTAATCGTGAACGTTTATGCGCGAAATGGGAAGGTCGACGTGCGACAATGGCAGAGTTTGTTCGATATGGATGAAAGGCATATCATCTACTGTGGGGACTTCAATGCCAGAGGCAGTCAATGGGGGAATTGCATCACCAATAGACAGGGAGAAGATCTGGAGGACACCCTGACATCTGCTGCCCTAGTCTGTCTGAATGATGGGAAGGTCACTAGAATAGCCACTCGACCAGGTGACTCTGACAGCGTCATTGACTTGGCTCTGGTGTCGCCCACCATCGCACCAAGGTGCCGGTGGGGCACACTGGGATACCACGACAGTGACCACTACCCTTGTATCATCCTGATCGAGAAAGACAGGGCCAGGAGTCAAGGAAACAAGACAAATGCCTTCCCGTACGACAACACTGGTCAAGACGCCATAAGCAAGATCAGAAGAGGAAAACTAACTTCCTCCGCAGGAGACAAGAAAGATGGTTGCAGCCACCATAGGTGGAATGGAGAGGTCGAGAAGGCATGGCTGGGAAAGAGGCAGGCTGTCAAAGACTGGCAAAAAGCCTAGAAAGGCTAACATGCCACAGGTTGAGTTGGCGGACCTGAAGACTGAGGTCGATAGGACGATGACTTTATTCAAATCCTGCGCCAAACAGGCCAAGGCCGAGAAATGGGACGAGTTCTGCAGAAAGGTGTGCTCCGAGCGATCTCTTACGACATTCTGGCGCCTCCATAAGAGCATGAACGGTGCTGCACAACGTAGGGGTATTCCAGACTTTCAAGGCACAGACCTCACATGGAAAAAGTCGGATGCGGATAAAGGTAAGGCCCTTCTTGCACGCTACATAGAGCAGACTGACCAGAAAGACGAGCCCGCCAGACAGAGGACCACAACAACACTCTCTCAGTTGTGCGAGGGGGTCGGGACAGACGAAGAGTGCATAATCACAGCTGAGACAATACGTGCGATGCTCAAGAAATCACCTAACACCGCCCCAGGCCCAGACGGCATCCGATATGGGGACCTACTGGTGATGTCAGATGATGACATGGAAGAACTGGCCAGAGAATTCAACACCAGTATCCAGAGGGGTCAGATCAAAGAGGAATGGCTACACAGCTACTTGCTGCCGCTGCCAAAACCGAACAAAGACCATTCCAAGATAAGCGGCTACAGAATCATTACGATGCAGAACACTGCTGGCAAGCTACTGGAGAAAATTGTAGCACACAGACTTGCTTGTGACTTGGAACAACTCGGCTGCTTCCCGCCCACACTTGGAGGATACAGACGTAACAAAGAGTCATGGCTGAATGCGGCGGTCTTTGCTCAAGATGTTTACGAAGGATTTCAGGTCAGAGAAGAGACATGTGCGGTCGCCATAGACTTAGAGGACGCATACAATAGAGTATCCTTCGAGCACTTGATGCAAACCCTCCTCAGACTGAAAGTGCACCCTCACCTTGTACGATGGATAGCTGCAGTTCTGCTCCAAAGGAAGGTGGTGCTAAGATGCGGGAGTTGGTCTTCTGAGCCGATAACGATATGTCCAGGATTGCCGCAGGGTTCACCACTGTCACCAGTACTATTCAACGCGTATACGGTGCCGATCACTGAACAACAGTTGGACGGGAGGGGTAGGACTCTGTCATTTGCTGACGACATTCTCGTGTATCGACAGGGTCGAGATAGACAGGCGGTTACTAATGATATGCAGGGCGAACTAGATCGAATTTCCTCATGGTGTGCTGATGCCGGTGCCCTTGTCAACCCTGCAAAGGCATCGGTTACATGGTTCTCCCTAAACAACCATATTGTGAACACAGACCTGCCGGCAGTAAGAATGGATGGGAGCATTTTGAGTAGAACCCAGTCAATGACATATCTTGGCGTGAGGCTTGATCGAAGCCTGTCCTTCAGAGATCATGTCGATTATGTCATAACGAAAGCTCGAAAAGGTTTGTCAGCAATGAGAGTCATGGCGACTGCCAATATCGAGCAAAGACTCCTAATACTTCTGTTCCAAGGACTGGTGCTTTCACGCATCGAGTATGCCCTGGCCATCCTCACTGTCAGCCCTACACAGATTGGAAGACTTGAAAAGGTACAAAACGAAGCCATGCGCATCATTTTGGGCTGCACGAGAGACACCAGCTGTGCAGCAATGAGATACCTCCTTGACTTCCCAACAATGGAACACAGGATCAAGATCTGGAGAGCTCGTGCATACTTAAAAATAAGTGCAGATGAGCAGCACCCTCTGCATGACGCTATATTCAGAGAAAAGGGTGACAGGCTAAAGAGAGGCAAATCATGGATGGGTCGGGCGGAAGATGTCGTCAGACAGGTCTGCAGTCTTACCAGTATCAACCCCGGCAAGGAATGGGTGCCGGTACCTCCAGATTTTAAGTGCACTTTCTCCTGCATCATCACACTCGATAGACGATGCGGTGAGCAGAACCCTGCCGCTGTCAATGCAGAGGTCAACGCGCTCATCTATGAACACTCAGATAGCCCCGAAGTGCTCATCTATACAGATGGATCTGTTGTAAAGCAGCAGAGAAGTGCGTGGGCATTTACAGCCCGTTCAGCGGGCCGAACCGTTCAAGAATCCAGTGGTGCCCACTCTATGACCACGAGCAGCATGACGATGGAGGTGATGGCAGTTACACAGGCTTTCATATGGCTGGAATCACAGCATTATACCAACTTGTGTGTACTAAGTGACTCAATGAGCATGATTCAGAAGGTCGAAGCTGGATCAGTACGTTGACAGTGGACTGAGTCGCTGCGGAAGTCTGTTGTCCGTAGTCACCTTCATCTTCGTCCCGGGACATGCGGGAGTAGAAGGAAATGAACGAGCTGATAAACTGGCTGGCTCTGCAACCCCTGTAGATGGCCAGCCCATGGATCGCGCCGATGTTATTAACGCCCTTAAAGATATGGCGAGAACAGAGGACTTTGACGACAGTGAATCCACATCGCTGTCCAGGATGAAAGACCAGACGCGAGAGGTACATCGGAAAAACGAGGTGCCTCGTCAACCAACACAGAACTGGCACTATTAGCCACCTGACGCTGATGCACATGTTGGGGGGAGGATCTGAGCACCTATGGACCTGTCCAGAGTGCAGTGAAGATACCCCAACTGATAACTGATAACTGATTCATTTTCATGTTTTCCGTTTCTCTTAGAACATTGTTTAACTTTCCTAGCTCATTTAATGTTCTAACATTCCATGTTCCTACACTAAATTTACTTAGTTTAGTTATACTTTTAGTTTTGCCAACAGTAGCTGCATGACGTCTCATGTCACCTGTGGCTCATGACTGTCCCTACCGGACTAGGATGTCCTAAGACAGCCATTAACGTCCTTCACTATTTCGTAAATGTTTGTCGCCATGAAATCTTGGGAAGATAATGTGGTGGTTTCCCCTTGACTTCCACAGTCACATGGTGGTCTTTTAACTCTGCCTTTGACAGCCATTTCCGACTGTCAGGACAAGTGAGTGTCCTGCTCTGCTCAGCTGCAGAGTTGTCCACTTATTCCGGTAGATACTCGGTCCCCAGAGCTGTGTTAGCCACACCGTGGTGCGTTTCCATCCTCTACCACGTGGATTCATATACACATATAAAATAGCATTTATGGCATGGTTGTCAGGATCTTAGAATTGGCTCGTTTAGCTAACACGTGTGAGACAGTACAAGTATAACGTGATTCGACGTAAGACTCAACGACACAACGTTCTATGGATTTATTGCCATATTAAATACAGAACGATTACAACAATATACAATATATAACTCACGACGCTAACAACCACAATAACTCTCACAAGTCTGACGCTCAGATGACAGTCGTTCGGCTTTCAATCACAGAGATCCACGCAAACGCCTTTCTTCCGCACACGTCCGTCCAGTCTCAATTCCCAGCCCGGTCTGAGGCTAGCACGCAAAACTGCCGACCGCCTCTAGTGGCGTCACGTGGCATGCGTGCGTCTGGTATCGTCGGCCTGACCGCTGGTCGCGTGTCAGGTAACAATCTTGTCAGCCGACAACTCTTGTCCGCCGGGTGGCGTAACGATGTTCCTGCATAGCTATCCCATGTTAGGCTCTGACATTCTCCCCGGGTACCTCAATGAAAGATGCCATCTTTCATTCATGATGTATGTACATACTGGGGTAGTGTTAACTTCATGTCAGAGTCTACCCTTTCCCTGTTTTATGCATGAAAATAGACATATGGCATAGAAATATATACGAAAAATGTAAGTTGCACTCAATGACAAGTGAAGTTCAACTGTTAACACAAATCAGGTTTCATCCCCCACGATGGCTGGTTACCTTCACTGCATTAATCCCCAGTCAGATCAGTAGTACCAGCTTCTCGCATCTACCTCGCAGCAATTTGAAAAAAAACGTAATAATATGGTTGTTGAAACAACATCCATCTAGCCAGACTGAAATACGACTTTTTATATAAGTCGTATAAAACACTCCAACTCCGACCTCACTTGGCCAGGAGCTCTTGTGTTGGTTTGCAATGTCGGCAGCTCTCTGCCATGCTTAGTGGACGCCTACCCGCTGTGTTAGCCATTTAGCAACAAAATGTCTGTTTATACAATACACATTAATGAATATGTTTCAACTTATGGCCCTTTGTGTAATTAATAAATACAAGGGAAGTAATTTTGACATTCAAGAAATACGATAAATTACAATAATTATTTAATTTCTTAGTGTCATTGCTTGACGTTTCTTCATATTAACGAGAAAAAGTCGGTAATATGAATACATTAATCAAGATATGATTCTAAGATTACACTAATCAAAATAAATAAGTACACACTTGGTGTATTACCTTTTATAGAATCGAAAAGATTTTTCAATCGTCACAAGTATTTAACTTTCTGTATATAGTCTGCTAATTTTGGTGTACTTTTTAAATTACACAGGAAGTACACACGAAACTCAAAATTTAGTTGCTGTTACACTGTCTGAACACAACTGTTCCGGTTTTATTTTGCAACGGATAGTACAATGTTCTCACAGTTTGTGTCGGATGTTATAGTATCACAACTTTCGGATTATGATGGAATGTTCTTATTTCCGATGTGTTCACAACTTCTGGATAATGATCGACTGTTGTTATTTCTGATGTTCAAATGTCGAACATTTTGGATTAAGTTCGCTGCAGAGGTGGTATAGAAGTCATTGTTCAGTTTACACATTTGCACACGTCGTTAAAATATCACGGTGAAGAAATTCACACACAGCTGTCACTGTTAACTGGTAAAGTTCGCTTCTGGTAAGTGGTTAAGCGTCTGTGACACTGTTCTTGTTGTATATTTACAGTTAATAATGTTCTCTTTCTAACACACACTACACAATTTTACTAAACACTCATTACATGGCTTAATTAAAATAAGTATATTATACATGTCGGGGTTAAACCCTATCACATTTATATTATAGACCTTACACAGTAGGTGAATGGAAACGAAATTCACTCATTGGTGGCTGTGTTGGTCTGAGTGTATTGGTACACATTGCACTCAGACATTGCTTACTGGGTCGGTCGGACAACGGGACAAAAGATCGGCAATTGTATTGATTCTGCCTGGAATATGTCGAACCTCGAAACTGTAATTCTGAAGCTTCAAGGACCAGCGAGCAATCATGTTGTTGGATGGTACTCCGGCATTTATATACCGTAATGGACTGTTGTCAGTTTCGATGATAAAGTGACGTCCTAGAAGGTATTTGGATAGGTTCGTCACACTCTCTACTAAGGCAAGTGCCTCTAATTGTGGAATGGACCATGCACGTTCTCTAGGCCTTAGTTTTCTTGATATAAAACAAACGGGATGCAGGATGTTGTTGTATTCCTGCAACAGGACTGCCCCAATCGCCACAGAACTAGCGTCTGTTCTCAATCTGAAAGGTAAACGAATGTTGGGCAATTTTAGGATGAGATTATTTGCACTCTTATCAGAAAAGTATGCCAAAACTTTATTAAATGCAATTCGTAGGCATTCATCGTGTACAATTTTCTCAGGCCTATCCTTAGTTAGTAAATTAGTAAATACCTCGGTCAGTTCTGAAAAATCAGGAATGAACTGCCGATAATAGTTGATCAGTCCCAACAAACTCCGGACTTGTTTCTTATTAGTCGGGAGTGACAGTTTTAGAATTTTGGAGACAATTTTGTTGTCTGTCATGACAAAGCCATTGGATATTCTGTACCCCAAAAATGATATCTCTTGGTAAGCCATACTCACCTTTGCAGGCTTCACTGTCAGTCCGTGTTGTCTGATACGTTCTAGTGTCTGTTCTAATGTCTTTATATGTTCCGTCATTGTCTCTGTATGGACACAGATGTCGTCGATATAGCAGATAATGTTAGGAATGTCAGCTAGGAGGAGTCGTGTCATGCGTACGAATGTGGCTGGGGCATTGACTAGCCCAAATGGAAGTTTGCACCATTCGTACAGTCCCCAAGGCGTGGCGAATGCTGTTAGATGTCTGCTGTCTTCATGTACAGCTATCTGCCAGTAACCTTTAGACATGTCAAGCGTCGTAAAGAACTTAGCGTCAGTCAGTTCTGTCAGAAGATCGTCAGTGTTTGCCATTGGTTCAAGATCTAAAACAGTTATTTTGTTTAGTTTTCGGTAGTCGATGCAAAGTCGTATTGTGTTGTCCTTTTTGCGTACAATGACCATGGGAGAAGAGAAGTCTGACTGGGATCGTCTGATGATGTTGTTTTTTTTCTAAGTTGATGATTTCCTGATGTAGTTGTTCTTTGTAATGTAATGGTATGGTGTATGGTCTGCATCTAATGGGTGTGTTTGATGTGAGTGTGATGTGATGCTGTACTAATTCTGTTTGTCCTGGGTTGTCGGAAAAGATGGTGTTGTACTGTTGTATCAACTGTTTGCAACTGTTTGTCTCTGCTTGACTTAAGTTTGGATTGATCTTGATCTCATTCAAGCAGTTTGTCGTGTCTAATGTAGGTGTTGGAATCTCGTCGCTAGAATCGTCATCTTCGTGGTCTATTATCACGGTGCAAGCTGTCGTATCGTCTTGTTCATTGTCTCTGTTGTGGTATGGTCTTAGCATATTTATGTGAAATATTTTGTGTTTGTCTTTTATTAGGATTTCGTAGTCTACAGGTGAGATCTGTCTTGTCACTTTAAAAGGTCCCTGCCAAGAATCAGTCAGTAGCTGTCTGTCACTAGGTAGTAGTAGTAGAACGTCCTGTCCAGGTGTCAATGTTATAGTAGTGTTACCTTTGTCTGCGTACTGTCTGTAAGTAGCACCAGATAGTTTTAGTGCATTTTTAGCAATTTCACATGATTTAATAATCCTTTCACGCAATGATGTTACATACAAGAATGATGATATGGGTTTAAGTACTGGAGTAGAGTCAGTTAACATTTGGTGATAAATTGTTAATGGGCCTCGTGGTTTGGCACCATAGATTAGTTCAAAAGGAGAGAAACCGGTACTAGAATGTGGTACCTCGCGATAAGCAAAGAGAACAGCTGGTAGGTATACATCCCAATTATTGGGGTGATCTTGAGTTACTTTTGCAAGCATGTCCTTCAGATCCCCGTTAAGCTTTTCTATAATCCCGCTCGAGTAGGATGATAGGGGCTATTGAAGACTTGCTTCACTCCTAACATTTTGGTGAAAGCTTGGGTCGATGCGGCAATAAACTGAGTGCCTCTATCAGACTGGATAGTATCTGGAAACCCGATTCGGGAGAAGATATGGAAGAACACTTCCATGATGTCGTTGGCAGTAATGTTCTTTAGAGGAATAGCTTCTGGCCAGCGGCTACATTGGTCAATAACAGTTAGAATATATTTATTCCCTCTAGTTGTTGTATGACTAAGAGGGCCCACAATGTCAACTGATAATTTTTCAAAAGGTCGACTGGCTAAGTCGGTGACTTGTAATTTCGCCTGTGGGTGTTTACCTTTTTTTACCAGTTTCTGGCATGTATCACAACTTCTGCAATATGTTTTTATGTCATTGCAAAATTTTGGCCAATGAAACTGTGTCAATAACCTTGACCTGGTTTTAACATATGCCATATGACCTGCAAAAGGTATATCGTGAGCAAGATGTAAAGCTTGCTTGCGATAAGTAGTTGGCAAAACAGTTTGCTTCGTTGTAATGTCACCTCTGGTGTAATACCTGGTGAGTATATCATTGTGTAAAGCAAAATGCCATTTCGCATTCTTGGTTACTCTTGGCTTTTTGCCGATCAGGTCAAAGTACTTTGACAGTGAAGGATCAGCTTTTTGAGCTGTTATGAATGCTTCCTTCATAGAGTCACTAGGTGGTAATTCTGGGCTAAGCATTTGTATAGCCTCAGTTTGGTTACTTTCATCTTGCACTCTAGCAGTAGCTCTTGTTACTGCGTTCACACACTCAATGACATCAGATGATGATGGAATGATATCGTTAATGATGTGATGAGAACTTAGTGCTGCATTAGCTAACATACATTCAATAGGTGATATGACATTTTCAATGATGACATTTGGTGGTGATGTCGTGTTATCATCAATACATAGTGATGTTATGTCATGGTTATGAGGTTTGTCATTCACCTCAGGTAAATTTCCTATGATTATATCACACACTGGGTTCGTAAGTGCGGCACATTTTACTTTCCCGGTGAGGAAAGGTGTTTCAATGTATGCCCATGCTAATGGATATTTCTCAATATTGCCTGAAAATGTTCTACATGTAATGTGCCTGCCTGTATAGTCTGTAGGCGTTATGAATGTTGTTTTCAGGCCAATAAGTGTACTGCCGGTGTCGCGAAGGACCGTAGCAAACTTGCCATTAACATACCCGTGATGGATATCTAATCTGCCTTTTGAGTCTATTACCAAGTTAGCTTCATCATTGGCAATAGGGATGGCGTGCCCGCATGTTAAGATACCATCTTCATAGAAGGTGTTACAGACAGTGCATTTGTTAGCACTAAATACATCACAAGCCTGTGCTGCATTCACAGGATGTTTCTCTGGATTTTCGTCTTCTGACGCTGAGCTATCGAACAAGGCGGCATTGGCTTTGTTGGTCATATGCCTGCCTCTACAATCCATGCGATGGTGCCCGTAAGCTTTGCAGAGAAAACATTTACGTAAACTTTTGAACGATTTACGTTCTTTGTCTTGTCTGTTTACCATATTTTGCAAGTATGTTTGGTACCCTGGGTTTTTATCGCACATCTCGTTCAAATGGTGAGAAAATTTGCAGTGAATGCAATGTCTAAATTTCTCAGAGGTAGGCCTGTTAGATTTTTGCCTACTATAGTTTTTCTCATAGTTGGCCGCTGCTACCAAGTTAATATCTGTAGCCTCAGTGGCAAAGCAATGTTTGTTTGCCGTGTAATAGGCCGACCCACGTCTTTCAATTTCTTCCACACTTGTGCATTCATTCTCCTGTAAGAACTTAGAAAAAGATGATGGGATAGAAGAAATGATTTTATCTCGAATGATGAGATCTTCTAATCTATCATAACTTTTGTTAATTTTGGCTGCTGAAGTCCATTTGCTGAAAACATCTCGGACTAAACAGAGGTAGTCAGAGAAAGTCTGAGTTGGTTTTGGACTCAATTTACTAAATTGTTCTCTGTACCCTGCCTCGTCTAACATGAAATGTGCCATTATTTTAGATTTAATATAATGGTAATCTTTTCTGAGGTCTTTGGGGATGGTTTCAATGACTTTAAGAGGTTCCCCAGATAGACTCCTCATATACACAATATTCCATTCAGACAGTGGAACTTGGTAATGTTCCATTAAAGTCTCAAAATTTTGGGTAAAGGCTGCAATGCAGTCACCCGAGGTATAATTACGTACAATACCTTGATATTTCTTATACTGGTTTTCTTTTTCCAGTCTTTCAGCCTTTTTTGATTCTTTATTTATTGCAGTCTCAGTGTCAAGTTGTTTTATTTTCAACTGTAACTCTAGTTCTTCTCTCTTACTCTGAGCTGCTATTTCTGCTTTCTTAAGCTCACTGTCTATCTCAGCTTGCTTTATCTTTGCAGCCAGTTCTGCTTCTGCTTGCTTTGCAGTTCGTTCAGCTGCCCTTTCATCGCGTTCAGCAGCTTTTTCCTGAACAAGTAGGTATTCTGCGTATTTATTCTCACTCCACTTTGTTAACTCATCACCTGCTAACTTTAATTTTAACCCCATATCGATGAAATCAAATAATGACGACATGATGGGGAAAATACGTCAATGAAAATCAGCCACACAAAATATGTTATAAATAGTTAGTAGTAAACACTTTACAATTGATTTTACTATACGATGCGTGCCCACTATTGCATACGTAAAGTTAAAGTATAGAAAAATATACTCAAGTGCCCTGGATACCGTGAAGAATGGTTGGAAAATCGGGCTAGAAAACTGTAGGGTCGTTACTTCGGAACCACTAATGACCTCTACCGCAAGGTTATGGATGGTACGGAAAAACCTGCTTTGTTTTTGGAAGAAAATAAGTTAGCGTCTATTTGTTGGTGTGTGCCTGCAAGTCACTATGTATTGATTAGGTTTGGATGGCGTCGAGTATAATTGTATGTCGTAAGTTTGTCCGTCAACAGTGTTTCTTTCAACAGAAGTTCCACTCTTTCCAAAACTTTTTGCGTTCCACAAACTCAATTCACACAGACACTTTACATACATCTGAACACTCAACAACATTGATGACACATCACTTACATCAAGATGACATTCAGTAAGGACATAGACATCAAGTTTACAAGATGGCGACAAGGTCAAAATGGCGACAAGCTCACGATGTCGACAAGGTCAAACGGTGACAAGTTTCACAAATCACAAATGTTTTACACGCTTACAGGATTAAACCATACGTATGCACTGTACACTTACAAATGTTGTTACACATGTTTGAACAATGTAGTAATCAATCACAATTAGCTTTCGACGATCACATTTACAAGTAATATAACTTTGACAACAATTACAAGTTGACAAATTATAGTTTTAGATCGTTACTTACATAAGGTTTAAACAAACATGTTAGGTTCTTACACAAGGACGAGCAACCCACGTCCACACATGTCAGGATCTTAGAATTGGCTCGTTTAGCTAACACGTGTGAGACAGTACAAGTATAACGTGATTCGACGTAAAACTCAACGACACAACGTTCTATGGATTTATTGCCATATTAAATACAGAACGATTACAACAATATACAATATATAACTCACGACGCTAACAACCACAATAACTCTCACAAGTCTGACGCTCAGATGACAGTCGTTCGGCTTTCAATCACAGAGATCCACGCAAACGCCTTTCTTCCGCACACGTCCGTCCAGTCTCAATTCCCAGCCCGGTCTGAGGCTAGCACGCAAAACTGCCGACCGCCTCTAGTGGCGTCACGTGGCATGCGTGCGTCTGGTATCGTCGGCCTGACCGCTGGTCGCGTGTCAGGTAACAATCTTGTCAGCCGACAACTCTTGTCCGCCGGGTGGCATAACGATGTTCCTGCATAGCTATCCCATGTTCGGCTCTGACAATGCTGTGTGTCATGCGGTCGCCAATTCCCACTTTGGGCTGGTGCAATCACTTAGATGTGTAAACGAGTCTTAGTACCGAGTCCTGGCAGGTGGATGTTACTTATGAAATATATTCTCTTTCAATTAGCTCGCACACAAGACTGGCATACCAATGCTCTTAGTTAGTTAGTTAGTTAGTCGACAGATCATCCTCGTTGCACATCGGACCATTCAGTCCATAAGTGCTCGGATCCCCTCCTCAGCAAATCCCGCAGCGTGTAGCGGCTAACGACGCCAGTTCTGTGTTGGTTTATCAATCTTCTTTGGCTTCCTGCGTAGTGTTCTTGTTTGGCCACCCCTCTTTTAATTTGCTGCTCTCGCAGTCTGGCCATTGTTGTAGATTCACAGTCATCACTTGGTTCTTGCAAAAGTCTCACTTCTCGTAGAGCATTCAGAATGTCAGCCTGGTCCATGGCGCGTCCGCCCTCAACAGTAGCCTCACCTGCGAGCTTGTCAGCCCGCTCATTTCCTTGTACTCCCGCATGCCCTGGCACGAAGATGAAACTAATCTTTGCCAGCCGAGACCGCTTCAGAGGCAGCAACCATTCTCTTCGGATCGACCCCTCCTCTATCCTCTTGATCATGTTCATTGAGTCGCTAAGGAAACAAGCCCTAGTGAATGTCTGTGTCTCGAGCCATGTTATTGCTTTACTTACTGCCATGACTTCCATGGTCAGGCTACTTGTGGTTTCAGTGAAAGCACCAGAGTCCTCCTTCACAATTCTCCCTCCGGCCCGAGCTGTAAAGGCCCATGAGCTTCTCACATGTCGGACGACCGACCCATCTGTGTAGATGACCGCGTCACTGTCTAGCGAATTCTCGAAAATCAACGCTTGTACTTCAGCCTCAACAGCAGCCGGATTTTCTTGTCTGCATTTTCTATCTAGTTGGATGCAAACTGAAAAGGATGTGCAGAAGTCTGTTGGCACTTGCACCCACTCCTCGCCAGGTTCTAAGTCCTCAAGTGAACACACCTGTTGAAGAATGTCCTCGGCTTGACCCATCCACGACCGTCCTCTTTTTAACCTGCTGCCCTTCACCTTCCTAATTTCACTATGCAGTGGATGCTGTGTGTTTGCGTTAATTCTGAGGTAGGCACGTGCCCTGCAAACTTGCATTCTCTCTTCAATGGTTGGAAAATCAAGAAGGTAGCGCATCGCCCTGCATGCTGTATCTCTTGTACATCCAAGAATAATGCGCATAGCTTCATTCTGTATCCTTTCCATCCTTTCTATCTGCTTATGGCTGACAGTCAGGATTGCCATTGCATACTCCAAAACAGACATGACCAGCCCCTCGTACAGAAGACATAGATGGCGCTGCTCACAGTTTGCTGCCGCCATCACCCGCATCGCTGCCAAACCCCGCTTGGCCTTTGTTATCACCTGGTCTATGTGCACATTATAAGCAAGGCTTCGATCAAACCGTATCCCCAGGTAATTCATTGCCTGCGTTCTTTCCACCGTCTCTGAACACAGCATTACAGTTGGTGTTGGATTGTTGACAATATGATTATTCAACGAGAACCAAGTCACTGTTGCCTTTGTTGGGTTGACCATTGCCCCAGCTTCATCACACCAAGTACTTATGCGATTGAGTTCGGTTTGTAGTTCCACAGCAACCTCCTCTCTATCCTTACCCTGACGATACACTAAAACATCATCGGCATATGACAATGTCCTGCCAGGTCCAGTGATCTGCTCACTGGTGATTCTCACTGTGTAGGCGTTGAACAGTACCGGAGATAATGGTGATCCCTGTGGTAGGCCAGGATATATTGTTGTTGGTTCCGAAGTCCAACTGCCACATCTAAAAACTACTTTCCGTTGGAAGAGAGCTGCAGCGATCCAACTAAGGAGGAATGGACTTACGTTTAGTTCAAGAAGCTGAAACATTAAAAAATCCAGTGGTACTCTGTTGTATGCGTCCTCAAGATCAATCGCTGCAGCAACGGTTTCAGTGCCTGAGTGGAAACCTTCATAGACATCGTGGGCAAAGACTGCTGCATTGGTCCAGGTTTCTCTTTTTGGACGGTACCCACCCAGGGTAGGTGGGAAAACACCTTGCCTCTCTAGTTGGCTTGATATTTTCCTGGCAATTACCTTCTCCAGCAGCTTGCCTATTGTATTCTGCATGGTTATAATTCGATATCCCTGAATTTTCTTGTGGTCTTTGTCAGGCTTCGGCAAGGGAATCAGATAGCTGTGTAACCATTCCTCCTTGATGCTAGCACTCCCTATACTGTTGTTGTACATGTCTGCTAGTTTCTCTAGCTCATTGTCGGTACACCTATTTATGTCGTCGTATCTTATGCCATCAGGACCTGGAGCACTGTTTTTTGATCGTCGAAGCACAGCCTTGATTTCTTTCACTGTCACTGTGTCTTCATCCGAAGTGTTCTGGGCCTTGCATCTGTCTGAGGTGACCTCCTTGGCCAGATTCCGGCCTCCCATGTCTGTCTGGTTGCTCTGCTCAAGGTAGCGTTCAAAGAGGGCTTTGCCCTTGTCCTCGTCAGTCCTCTGCCAGATGAGGTCAGCACCTTGGAAGTCAGAAATGCTCTTATTCTTGACTACACCACTCATGCTTTTATGTAGTCGCCAGAACAATTTCAGTGACTTGTCTGTGCTTACTCTTTGACACACCTCTGCCCATTTTTCGCTTTTAACCACCGTGACCAGTTTTTTGAAATAGCTTACTTTTGTGTGCATCTCTCTTTCTAAGTGCAAGCAGGGACTAGGATGACCAGCTCTGTTCTTCTTGGCATTTTGCCATCTCCTTACAGCACTACGCTTATCCACCCAAGCCTTCTCCACCTCGAAACTCCACCACGGTGGCTGCTCCCAGCTTTTTTTCCTTTTCTTCCTGCCCTGAAACGTTCTGCGCTTGTCACGTCTTATTTTACTCACCACATCTTGCCCTGTACTGTCATACTGGAACGTCTTTACCTTTAGCTTGTGCTGCCTGGTTCTGCCTTTCTCCACCAATATGCTGCATGGGTGGTGGTCGCTGCCATGGTGTCCTAGGACACCCCATCTACACACTGTAGTGAGTGAAGGTGAAACTAGCGCCAGATCAATAGCACTGTCCTCATCGCCTGGACGGCTTGCTGTCCTGGTGACACAGCCACTGTTGATACAAACCAGGTCGATGGTTTCCAGTGCAGTCTCGAGCTCCTCCCCTTGTGTATTGGAGGAAGTGTTTCCCCATGATCTGCCTTTAGCGTTGAAGTCACCACAGAAAATAACATTTCTCTCGTGGCCTAATATGCCACTTAAGCACTGCCACTTCTGGGCGTCCACACTCGCATTGCGGGCATAAACATTAACCAACACGAATGGTATACTGGAATGAACTCTCAACGCCTGTATTTGTATATCGTCACTGTTCCAACTGGACATGTCTAGCTCTGACGCCACCATGCTGTCGCGAACGAGAATCGCCGTTCCCAGATGTCGTCTGTTATAGAAACATTTGAAGCCGGCAATTCGGAGTAGCTGATCGCCCAGTCTCGTCTCCTGGAGTGCTACAATGTCGTTCCTGTAAACTAGGGTTTCTAAAATAGAGCCCCGTTGTTTTACACTGGCACAGTTCCAATATAGAATACGGATGTTCCTGAGTCCTAGACGGTGACACTTGAGTCTAAAACGTCTCAAGCCACCGCGCTTACCTGGCTTCTTTTTCCCTGCGCGGCTACCACGCCGCTTCGGTATGTTGACTGCTGATCGTTCGGAAAACACACGTTGTTCCGCCATGTTGAAAAAACGTAAACACAGACTTTTGATTGAGAACCACACACGCTGCTGAAAATTCACTCAAGGATGGCTTCGCTCGATGCACGAACTCCGTAGCACCCGCGCAGATCTTGAGTAGAAACTCCTGGTTTTACATCCTGGCACACCAATTACACGCAAGAAATGAATAAATCCATCCCTTACGCGAAAAAGTTAACGAACACAAAACAACACGACCGTCCGTCGCCATCTTGAAACCGGAAGGTGATAGAATATTCAAGTCATAATAAACTATATATAAGTTTTACAAGTATAGCGCTTGTAACCCCATTATACTAATACTACAATCCATCTGATCTCTGGTACATTCGATACATACCATACATGCGAAGTATGGCATCATCTGATTTCTGGAAGTAGGTCTGAGTGAAGGGAGGATGTAACGTGTTAGAACCATCACATTTTTTAAAGCCTGAGTGCACAGAGGTCGTGAAGTGTTAGAGCCATCACATTTTGTAGGCCTGAGTGCATAGAAGATGTGAAGTGCTAAAACCATCACATTGTGAAGCAAGTAAACAGGCATAGAGCAGAACGTGGCTTACATATTAACCAAACAACGAAAATTACGATAATTAGCAGTGGAACATTACAGTAAACGGGGAGATACTAGAACAAGTAACAAGTTTCTCCGATCTTGGACATGTAATAACAGATGATGGCAGAAGTGAAATAAAATGAAAAGATCATAGGAATAGCAACAAAATCTTTCAGCAGCATGAAATCAGTATTATTACCTAGAGAGATTTACACCGTATTAAAAAATGAGAATTGTCAAATTTTACGTATACTCAACGTATATGGCGCTGAAACCTGGATATTGAACAAGCAACTAGAAAGTCGAATAGAGGCTCTGGAGATGTGGATACACAGAAGAATATATTGTATTTCATGGAAACAAAAACAATCAAATACATAGGTTCTAGAAATACTGGGAATGAAAAGAGAGTTGATGAGATAAATAAAAAAGATACGAGTGAAATATTTCGCCAACGTTAAAAGACGTAACACTCGTATAAAAATCATATTGGAGGGCAAGGTTAAAGGGAAGGGAGCAAGAGGCAGACAACGATACAAGTGGGAAGA
This sequence comes from Cepaea nemoralis, assembly GCA_014155875.1. Lineage (NCBI taxonomy): Eukaryota > Metazoa > Mollusca > Gastropoda > Stylommatophora > Helicidae > Cepaea > Cepaea nemoralis. The sequence goes on along the minus strand of JACEFZ010007332.1, from coordinate 387,716 downwards.
TACCACCAAGAGATGGACGAACATCAATATGACAGAATGTACAGTCAGGGCGAGAGACAGACAGTGTTGGAAATCCATTGCAGCCAAACTTCATTGTGGAAACAACTGATTGATTGATTGCTTGATTGATTGTGTGAGGGTGCGTGCAGGGAGGATGTGAAGTGATAGAACCATCACATTTACTATCCCTAAGTACACTGCGGTCTAAGTGGTCAGTCTTTCCCTTTCATAGTGAATGTCAAGAGCTGACAACGAACCCTCATCTGACCATGCTGATGCCATCGCCAGTGTAACGTCCTAACCATGTTTGGATATACTTACGCCATCTTTAATATCTTGTCCTAGCCATAAAACAAAGAGATCTATCCAACAAGAATTCAATATTGAACAAGACTGGTTATCAAGACAAACGACAAATTAGGGAAGTGAAACATTGTGGACATGTGACAAGACATGACATTCTAGAACAGAACATTGCGGAGGGAAGTATGACAGGGAGGCATGGGAAAGGAAGACCTCAAAACAGATGGATTGAAGATATGTGAGAGAATTTACACATAACAGCAACAGGGGTGGGACATCTGTGTCTACAGATTGAAATTTACAGTTGACAGCAACATCTGTGTCTACAGATTGAAATTTACATATGACAGCAACATCTGTGTGTACAGATTGGAATTTACACAAGGCAGCAACAGGGATGGGACATCTGTGTCTACAGATTGAAATTTACAGTTGACAGCAACAGGGATGGGACATCTGTGTGTACAGATTGAAATTTACACAAGGCAGCAACAGGGATGGGACATCTGTGTCTACAGATTGAAATTTACAGTTGACAGCAACATCTGTGTCTATAGAATGAAATTTACATATGACAGCAAGAGGTGCTGGATATGTGTGTCTATAGATTGAAATTTACACATGAGACCTGGGAGATTGCAGCCAGAGACCGAAATTCGTGGCGTGCATCATTACGCAAGGATGCAGTCACTTGTGAGGCAACCAGGACTGCAACAGCTGTGAAGAAAAGGCAGGACAGAAAAACCACTGCATCTTCCTCCAGAAACGTCAAGCATTCTTTTTCCACATTGTCAAAGAACATTTCGAGCTAAAATAGGCCTTATCAGCCGTCTTAGAACTCACGGCTCCACACTTTCAACCCCACTGTATGAAATGAATGGTCATCATCATTCTTGATGGACAAACACAACAACAACAACAACCCAACAACAACAACAACAACAACAACAACAACTACAACAACACAACAACAACAACAACAACAACAACAACAACAACAACAACAATTGAAATTTCCACACGACAGCAACAGAGGCGGGACATCTGTGTCTCTAGATAGCAATTTCGGAAGACTGTTTCAGGGACAAAGTTCTGCAAAGAACAGACCACTGAACAATGAATGAAACATTGCCATAGTATAGACATAATAACCACCACCATCTTGCAATTCTCTCAATAAACGTAAAATACTTTGTAATGTTCACAATAAACAGTTAAGATGCAGCCAATTTAGCACAGGGTCAACAGCAAACAGACACATACTGAAACAGTATGTGACATGAAGAATCGAGATATTGTTTTAAGTCATATTCATTTCACCAAGCTGTAATAATTGACAGGGTCTGGGTTGATTTTTTACATGAGGTTGTTCAATGTACAGTGCAGTCTGATTATGTATGGTTTATAAAGTACCCATAGATCCTTACTGTCGCAGTAACACACTGATTGTACACATGTTAGATAGTTCTATCATATGTTCTTTATTGCTGACATCACACTTGGTACACACTTCGTACACACCACTCATTAATTTCCTCATGGATTCCTTATTGCTGAAATCACGCTAAGTACACCCTTAGTACACATGCTGGATTCATTCCGTCATATATTCCTTCTTGCTGAAATCACACTTAGTACACACATAGTACATATGATGGATTCATTCCTTCGTACATTCCTTCTTGTTGAAATCACACCTGGTACAAACCTATATCCCGCAGATATGCCGTTTTGCTCAAACCACAATTAAACCCAAACTCATGCATCCATCATTACATTGTTTCATGTGTTACTGTATCTTGACAGAGACAGATGTGTTAATCCGTTGCCTTGTTCTCCAGCATAACCCATACAGTATGTCCATGTTAGTCCGTGTAAGAGAGAAGTGTCTGTGCTCAGTATACGCTCCAGGAACAGATCAAAATTGAGGTTAGTGAAGTCGAGGAAAACAACAACATAGATGGCTTCAAGATGCGGTAGATCCTTTACACATGACAGCGACAGAGTCTGTTGACAGCAACAGAGATGGGACATTTGTTGACAGCTACAGAGATGGGACATGAGCTGACAGTAACAGAGATGGGATATGTGTTGACAGTAACAGAGATGGGACATCTGTTAACAGTAACAGAGATGGGACATGTGTTGACAGATACAGAGACGGGACATGTGTTGACAGCTATAGAGATGGGACATCTGTTGAAAGCAAAAGAGATGAACCATTTGTTGACAACTACAGAGACGGGACATCTGCTGACAGTAACAGAGATGGGACATTTGAAACTGCAGTGGGGGACAAGTTCTACCCAGTACAAGCCACTTGTGTATGACGATGATGAATTATGTCTACATCTGCTGCTGCTATTACATAATAATACCTTGTGCTTGCATGATTTGATTATCATAATATCCACTTGCACTTACCAGCCAAAATTGTCTAGGGATCATGGGTGATTGTCTAATAGCGAGTTGTAATCAAACAGCAATTTGTGTGGCACTTCTAGAATTAAAACCTGGCTTCTTGTCATAAAACTGTCATTTACTGCCAATATAGTACCTTCCGGTGTATGGCAGAGGGGTCTTTAAGCCTGAGGAATTAAGGCCGCCTGGCTAGTGCAGTCGCAGCGAACTGTGCAGGTTAGAATTTTCATTTTGCCCCCGACAGAAAAAAATCCCACACCTTACCGAGGGATCGAACCCGGGTCTCCCGAAGGAGAGTCCGGCGTTCTAGCCACTCGGCCAGCCGCTCCTGGCTTGTTGTAATACAGAAAAAGAGTTGTACTGCTGCTAGACTATTACGGGAGTCAGAATAAAGAGACAAACTATGTCCGAGAAGTTCGACAGATGGAACAACACAAAAAGGCACAGGCAAACATTCTGAAAGAAGTCTTTATTAACGAGACAAATATATGAAACTTGTGTTATAGATTTGATTCTGTCCAGATAGGTATTCCCTTGTGTTGCCAATTTTTAAATATTTGTTATTATTTCGTTTTTCTTATTTCATTGTTAAAGAATGGCCGGTCTCCCTGGCTGAGGAGTTAGCAGCTTTCTTCGTAACCCTGAATACTCTCGTGGTTGACGTGAGCGCACGAGAATTTGAAGGGGTTGGAGTCGCGCCAGTGACTTACGAGAGTATGGAGCCGGTCGCTCAGAAAGTCGTGGCGTGCTGATGAGCGTAATCTAGCCTAGGAATCAACATACAGCTGAAAGATGCTGGTGTTTACCGCAATATCCTGAAACAGGATGGAAACGCGGAACATTTTTTTTAAAAAGAATGATGTCTAAATGTTTACCTCTAAGTTTTTTCCCATCCATTGAACTTCTGAGCAAAATTTTGTGTTTTTGTGTTGATACAACTGCTTAACACTGTTATAATTTTTTATTGCCTTGTCTCATAGTAGAATTTGACTGACCATGAAAATGTTGGCTACAGTCTAAACTTAGTGGCTAAATAAAATTTATATTTTAACCATTTGAAATATTTTATTATAGATATCTCCCTGTTTTGTGTTTCTATTTCACATTCATTCAAATAGATCAATGAAAACTGGATGAAAAGCAACACTATCCCATGTCAGATATATACCGTTTTCTCACTTCTGGTTATTATCTTAATATCTTATATATGTGTTAACCTCCTAGTACCAGTGATAGCATAATATAATTGTACACATTACTCTCCTTCATCTTGTACTTGATGTAATCCTGGATATTATTCTCTGTCAATTAACACCTGCTATAGTCTATGTGTCTTCCTTCTCAATTACTAATTGAACGAACGAACGAACGAACGAATCTTTATTTTCAAAGGGTTAAGAATTGGGCACGCTGGCCCGTCTAACATTCTGCCCTTCTTCTCTATTTCCTCTCATACATTCTTTCATTCAACATCTCTTATGAAGCAAATCTTTGACAACAAAAGAACAATAAGCATTAAAACGCATGAAAAATAATCAATAATACATGACTCATTGAGGCAATGTCCAATTCCAATTCCAATTTTCAAAACAAAAATTCCAAATTCGGCCTGGTTCAACCTGCGTTTTTCAGCTGTGGTTAATGTTGAGGTCCGTAGTTTTTGTGGGTTCATTCACCCTAATTCTTGTCTTGTGCGCTCTTACGAGTGAGTCCTATCTTGGACTGGTTATGTTGGTTTGTGTCTGTGACGTCAGCTGGGGGATCGGTCGGCGGCTAGCCTTTGTGCTCGCCTGTTCTTGTGGTTTTCTTTGTTGGTGCAGGCTCCTGGCTCGTCTGGCTTGACTGGCTGCAGTTCTTAAAAATACTTTTTATTTGGTATTTTTGCCTTCTCAATTGTGAATTAACTGTAGAAGCTTTCTTTCAGTTCGCTTCCCGCGTTTGAGTTCTTGCTGTCTTTTGATTGCTTCCTTCGTGGTCAGCCATGGGATGACTTCTCCGTCCTCTATATAGTATTGCCATGGGTGTTCGGCATCGACGCCTTTTAACTCTGGTAATGTGGCGGTATGGCGGGGCATTGGTTTCCCGTTGAGTTTCTTGCACTTCTTTTCTTTTTCTTCCATGCGCTTTCTGTATTCCTCGCACTTGAGTTCGTATTTCCTCGTTATCTCAGGGAATAATATTTGTGGCCTCGGGACGTCCTCTACGCCGACGTCAGGGTGATCATCTCGATTTTTCTTCGGCTGTCTTGTGGGATATTGGCTTCCCTTTGAATGTTTCGATCGTCGTGGTTGGGCTGCTGGCTTTCGCTTGTGGTTCAGGCTCGTTCTCTTGGTTTTCATCCTGCGATTTCTCTGTAATTTCTTGTTCGGCTTCTGTTGTTTTGTTTCGGAGTATTTCCATTTCAGCTTTCTGTAGTTCTCGCTCTGATTTAATGATTTGTAGGATCTCTTCATTTTCCTTCTTAATCAGTGCCATATGTTCTACTTCTTGCTTGATGTTTTGCTGAATCTCCTTCATTTCCGTCAGTAGTTTTTCATTGTCGTTATTCGGGGTCGGCGTCAGCAGTGCCTTGACTTGTCTCTTCAACTCGTCTATCTGTTTTTGAAGTTGATCTCTTTCGGCTTGTGCTATACCCGTGGCTGTCTCGCCCCTTCGCATTGCTTCCTTTACTGATGTCTTCGTGGTAGTTGCGATCTTTAAGGCGTCTCTGTGTCGTTGCAGGTACGGACAGCCCAAGTATCTTGCTCCATGCTTGCCCAGGCAGTTGTCGCACTTTCTTTTGTTGTTAGGAGCTCTGAAGTCCGTGTCCAGCTTGGCCAGCGGAGACTCCTTGAAGGCGTGGTCATCGGCGCAGTACCGGCATATTTCCGTCTTACTGCGGCATATTGCTCTGCTGTGGCCGGCCCTCTGACATCTGGAACATTGGTTGACTCTAGGGATGAATCTCTCTGGCTGCTGCATTCTGTTGTTGATTGATACTGTTATCGGCATCTCGCTGCCCTCCGATATCACCACCGCCAAGATTGTAGGTATCTTGGAGTAGGTGAGGAGCCGCTCCGCCTTCAAGAATCGGATGTGAAGATTCTCTTCTCGTAGCTGCTTCAGGATTTCTTCGTCTGTCAGCTCCAATTGAATCCGCTTGACGACCCATCGGACGGTTTTTGAGTCGGTGTTCCCGACTCTGGTGTCTGTCTCCTCCTTCTTCTCTGTTGTCTTAGTTCTTGACTGTGTTGGGCTGTCAATCTTCTCCCTTGTAGTAGCTTCAGTAGTAGCTGTAGTATCAGGCTTTTTGATGCAGCAAGCAGGTAGTCTCTCCCCGTTCTTCTTCTTGTTGTCGGTTCCCAGGCTGCACATGTTGGTTACCGCGTGTTTCTTGTTGTTGGACTTTCAACGTGACATTTTCCCGCGTATCATGCTTCTTGACAGAATAATACGACTTGACTTGTTAGCGCTCGCAGTGCGAATGACGACCGCGACGCGTGAGGCAATGTTTAACGTGTGCATTATAAATACCCAAGGAAGGTGTAGCGTGCCATACATATGGAATGTTTTTTATTTTTTTGGTTAGTTGTCGTTCGAGATAATGTACCATTATTAATGTCTTTGTTGTTGTTGTTGTTGTTGTTGTTGTTGTTGTTGTTTTTATGGGGGCTTGTAGTCTGTCCTGATGTAGTGTTCAAACAGGTTGCGACTGTATGTATAATGATTGGTGGTGTCTTTGATTTCTTGTGAAAGATTGTTCCACAATTGAGTGGCAGAGTAAGCTAAGCTTGTTTTATATAAGTCTATCCTAGGTTTAGGGACATTAAGTATATTTAGTCGTTCGCTATGTCCTGCGTTATATTTAAACAATGGCCAAAGGTAGTTGGAGCATTTTGAAATAGGATTTTGTGAGTTATTTTAGCCTTATTAAAAAGTAGGCGTTTGTGGAAGAAGAAAGGCGTTTGAAGACGTTCATGTTGGTTAGAATTGTCTGTAAGCTTATCACCATTGATTAAACGCACTGTCCTTTTCTGGAGTGAATAAAGGCGTTTTGTTATTGATTTGGAGCATCCACCCCAGGTTGTGGAGCAATAATCAATCTGTGTTTGTATGTGGGAAGTATAGAATATCTTTCTTGTGTTTTCATTGAGGAAATTTGTAATTTTGGCAAATTGGTATACTTTTTTTTGGCTATTTGTTTAACTAGAGCATGAACATGGGAATTACAGGATAGAGTTTGATCTATGATAAGACCCAGTGCCTTGTGCTCGGTTACACTTTATATAGGCGTGCTACCAATGTGCAGCTGAAGAGTTCTCTGTGAGTTTAGAGTGTGAAGTTTTTGCCTGGTTCCTATTAACATAGATTTTGTTTTAGAAATGTTAATTTGCATGCGGTTTGCATGACTCCAGTTAACTACACTATTTATTTCCTGTTGCAAGGATAATCCTAGCACATTGCGATCAATAGCGTTTGTATATACTGTGCGGTCGTCTGCAAATAGATCGCAGGACGACGACAGATATAAGGGAAGATCATTTATATCAATGGCAAATAGCAGAGGCCAAGAATAGACCCCTGAGGTACTCCAATATTAATGGTAATGGCTTGGGATAGAGATGTATTGTGTGATACTACTTGTTTTCTGTCTAATAAAAATGAGTTTATTATTGTCACTATATTAAAGCTTACTTTCATTGTTTCTAGTTTTTTTAATTAGAATAGTATGATCTATCATATCGAATGCTTTTCTAAAGTCTATAAACACCTTCCACAAAGAGTATTGCTGTTAATATTGTGATGCCAGTTTTCTATGTATTGTAAATTCTATGTATTATTGATGTAAATCTAGATATTATCCTTCCCAGTTAGTGCTTAGTGCTGAGCGTATCTATATATCCTAGTTAGCCTTTGATCCAGTCTATGTGTTTTTCTGTCCAAGTTAGTCATCATCATCAGTACTTGATGTAAATCTGAACATGATTTATCCCCAGTTAGTACTTGATGTCAGTGTGAATATTATTCTCCCCAAGTTAGTAACTGATATAAAAGTAAACATTATTATACATTAGTACTTGATGTAAATCTGAATGTTATTCTCCACATGTTAGTGTTAGATGTAAATCTGAACATTATTCTTCTCCAGTTGTACTTGAAATTGCTGACATATTATATTCATCACACAGGAATGCTAACCTGGTCAAAACAGCATGCTAAAAGTCGGATGTGTTGGCCTGAGGGTTTCGACCCAAGGGTGCCTAACCAGACACACCGCAATCACATCTGAAAAAACACTTCGGATGAACGAAAAGAAGAAGCTATTCATTAGTTTCCCGGGGCCCATAAGGGAAGCCAAGAATAGTAACACTGTTGCCTACCATGCATGTCGTAAGAGGCGACTAAGTAGGCTTGATGGTTCCGTCGCCCTGCTACTGAGTGCGTGGCGCGACACTGTGAGCTGTGAGTTTCGTGTGAAATGCTTTTGAATCTGCCCGAGGTTTGTTGGAACGTGACTGCATGTTCGAGCGATGGCAGCTGGCTATGTTCCAGTGTTGACCGGTTTTTGCCTTATGCAGAAATGCGTGGCTGCTGGGCTTCTGGTTGGTTGACTGCCACTACCGTCGACTATGAACTATATTTTCGTGCAGGAGCATTCTGGCGATGGCATTATCATTATGTACAGTGAAATGATTTTACATCTGCCAGAGGAAACATCTAGAAAACGGAACAAACATCTGGAAATGTCTAGAATGTGTAGGTGAACATCTAGGAAAACATCCCGATGGGAAAATGGCTGCCAGCTTCCACCGAAGATGGGCTGTAGTGGTTCAGTGGGACTTTTGTGTTGGCATTCTGGCGATGGCATTGTTAAACATCTGAAAACGGAACAGACAACATCTAGAGGTGTCTAGATTGTGTGGGTGAACATCTAGGAAACATCCAGATGGGACAATGACTTCTGATTCCATCAGAGATAAACTGGGTGTTTCGTGGGGGACTATTGTGTTGACATTCTGGCGGCGGCATTATGCACAGTGTATCTGTGCGGGCTGTTGTTTGTCGAGACTCCTCTCTTTTCCACATTTCACATTGGGCAGTGGGGAGCGTTTTGTGTGATATTAATGATGCACAGGAACGGAGCATAATGGGGATGACCCGTTGCTGTGAAGTTAGAAGTGAGACTAACTAACTAACTAACTAACTAACTAACTAACTAACTAACTAATTCATCAGTTATTAAGTGTTGTAAATCAATACACTATTCTCTATTTCAGTGACAATGTGATGCAGTCTGTGTGTTATTTTCTTCCAAGTTTTATTGTCTGTGTTTACTCTAAGCATTATTTTCCCAAGAAAGAGAGTGCTGAAATGCTATGTATAACCAGTTTTGCTGTATGGCAGTGAATCTTAGAATGTAAATGAACAGATTAAGAAGAAATTAGAAGCAACAGAGATGTGGTTCCTGAGACGAATGTTGCGAATTCCTTGGACTGCCAGAGTAACTAACGACGACTGCCTGAAACAGACTAATGAAACTAGAACACTATATACAACAATAAGACAGAGACAAACAGCTTTCCTCGGTCATGTGATGAGAAGAGAGGCATTGGAGAACATCGTAACAACTGGAAAGATCGAGGGGAAGAGAGGCAGAGGTAGACCAAGAGAAGTGATGTTGGATGGATTGAGACGGTGGCATGGAGGAATATCAGCAGCAGAGTTGATCCAGAAAACCAAAGACCGAGATCTGTGGAGAGCCATGAACGCCTACACCAGCCGGCATGGCACTTGATGATGATTATTATTTTCCCCTAGTTAATATTTCACACCGGCAGAGAAAATATATAGTACAGCAAACACATTAACATATTTCATATTGTATTCTAAATGCTTCAGTTCACGTTCACCAGCTTGCATATAGAACGTGCAACTTTTAGCTAATGTAATACATTACTGCTATTGATAAATTAATGAAATGCTAAATTTTTTATGGCTGTTTATTTTGTAAGATATAGCTGTGTATGTCTTCTTTTAAATCTCCTTATACATTCATAAAAATGTTTGCATGTCCTTTACAGGACATCGCTGTCAACATCAACATCTTTCAGCAGATTGTTGATCTCTTTGGCAAGATTACGCTCATTAGTTTGCCATTGCTTTCTGAGCGGCCGGCTCATTTTCCCACAAGTCACGAGCGCGGGTAGAACTGCAACCAGTTCTCACGAGAGCTTACGTGGATAAACGGGATTACTGAGAAAGTATTGTAACTCCCCGGCCAGAGAGACCGGCTATACAATAATACATCAGTATGAATAGATCTTCTTCTTCGTAAACCTTCGGATGCGAATATGAGTACATCTTCTTCTGTTCATAGCTTCAGATGTCATTATAGTTAAATCTATTTCTTCTTATACCTTCAGCTGGCAATGTAAGTTAATCTTCTCTTTCTTCTTCTTCTAATACTTATAGAGCCATTGGTAATGTGTATGAGTAAATATGCTTCGTCTGACACTTTCAGCCATAAATATCAGTTAGTCTTTCTCTTCTTCTTCCTCTTCTGCTTCTTCTTCTTACACCTTCAGAAATCAATATAATTAAGTCTCTCTCTCCCCCCCCCCCCCCCCCCAAAAAAAAAAAAAGCAGCAGCCAACATGGACAACTTTATACTACAAATAGATGAGTAGATTTCTAATCAACAGTCCTTGGTTAAAACACATTACTCTCCTGTATCAGAAACACCAGTCCCTCTATCAAGTTATTTACATGAAGTTTCAGATTTTACATTCCCCAACTTTAAGGTCCAAACTGGCCACATGTTTGACTCCATTACCCTTTCATTCCCATGGACGGGTTTTTAAAACATTTACTACAGTTTTACATGTGCTATTGTTATTATATTTAGTGTATTACTCATTTTATCATCGCTGTTTTATGTGTTTTAATTATTATTATATAATGATAACAAATTATTTGCATTTATTTTCCTTCTTTGAACTATTTCTTGAAATGCTCTATTTCAATATTAAAACATTTTGCAGCTAATGATTCTTGTACTATTTCATTGTTTGTCATTAATGTTTGACACACATCAAGCTATTTCTAAGTTCCATCGTGATATGTGTAGAAAACTGGACAATGTCAGAAATAAGCGATGAACAATATAGGTTTACAGAGGACAGGGACACAATCCACCGGCGCTTTTTGTGCATCGTCATTCGCATTTCCGAGCGCTATTAAGAACAGGTCACCTGAACAGTATACGCTCAATTCCCTTAGAAGATTGTTCTCTTGGTTACTTTTACAACCCGATCTTCTTAAGAGAACTATTATTAGAAGTCTTACTTTTCTTCGGGAAAACCCTATAGGGTGCCTTGCACCGAATACGCACTTGTGCAATTTCTTTAGCAATCAATCAATCAATCAATCATGTGCCATGCCGGAAAGCGTGGGTGGTCATGACTCGCCATTTCATTCGATCACCAGTGTCGTGGATCAGCCCAGTGTTCCTGTCTCGTTCATGCCATGTGGCCAAGCCATCCAGGTATTTTCCTCTCGGTCTGCCTCTTGGTCTGTTTCCTTCGATCTTGCCAGTTGTCACCAAGTTCTCCAATCCATTTCTTCTCATAACATGCCCAAAAAAAATTGACTGTCTAAGTCTAATTTCTCTAATCAGTTTACGATGTTCATTTGTCTCCTGTAGTACTTGGTCATTGGTTTTTCTGTCTGTCCATGGTATTCTTTGCATTTTCCTCAGAAACCACATTTCTGCAGCCATCAGATGTTTTTCAGCTTGACTGCCCATTGTCCAAGTTTCACATCCATACAAAAGAACAGGCTCTATGTATCCCCTCAACACTCTTTTTCTCGTTTCAATTGACATCTTTTTATTGGTCAGAATGTTTTTCATCTTGCTAAAGGCTACTTTCGCCATGGCGATTCTTGTTCTAATCTCTTCAAGGCATCTCCCATCAGATGTTATGACTGTTCCAAGATAATTGTACCGATTCACTTGTTGAAGAATATTTCCATTTACTTGTATATTACATTGTGGCACTTCTTCCTTCCTAGTGACGACCATAACCTGAGTCTTTTTACAATTTAATTCTAACCCCAGTTGCTCACTGTGTACAACAACCGCATCTACTAATTGTTGCAGGTCCTGCGCATTGTCTGCAATTAATACTGTATCATCTGCATATCTAATGTTATTGATGTTTCGTCCTCCAATGCTGATTCCATTTATATCCTCTACATTTCTGAAAATATTTTCACTGTATAGGGAAAAAAAGATCTGGAGACATCACACATCCCTGCCTAACACCTCTTTTTATTGGCTGATACTGTCCCACTTCATTATCAATCCTTATTGCAGCTTGTTGTTTCCAATATATGTTTTTTATAAGTCTAATGTCTTTCCCATCAATTTGTAGATCTGCAAGCATATCCACCATGTTGACATGTCTAACTCTATCAAAAGCCTTTGTATAGTCAATAAAGCAAAGATGTATATCCTTGTTTACTTCTATAGCACGTTCAATAACTGTTCGCAGCATATACACAGCATTTACTGTACCCTTTCCTTCTACAAACCCACATTGTTCTTCCCCTATTTCAGGTTGTATCTTCTTCCTCACTCTTTGCATGATAATTCTTAGCAAAATCTTTGTGATGTGACTCATTATACTAATTGTTCTATGTTGATCACATTCCAAGGTTCCTGATTTCTTTGGGATTGCAATAAATACAGAGTTACATAATTCAGGAGGTATATCTCCAGTATCATATAATGTGTTCATCAGTCTGGTGACTTGCTCTAGTCCAAATTCTTCTAAAGCTTTAATCATTTCTGTTGTGATGTTATCTGCACCGGGGGCCTTGCCAGCTTTCATATGCTTAAGAACATTTCGAACCTCCATCTCCAAAATTGGCGGTCCTTCATTATTAAATCTAATATCATACTGTTCGTCTCTGTTATCATCATAAAGGTGTTTCACATAATCTGTCCATACATGTAGAATCTGGTCTTTTTCTATTATGATTTTGCCATCTTTAGTTTTTAGACACCCTGTTGATGTACTTGTTCTTTTATTAGTAAGTTCCTGAATTCTTTTGTGCACTAATTTGGTATTTTGACTGTTGTGTTGGTTTTCAATTTCTAAGCACTTTTCCTCAAGCCATGATTCTTTTGCCTCCTTACATAATATTCTGACTTGTCTGTGGATTTCTTCATATTTGACAGAATTATTTTTGTTGAGTCTTCTTGTTTCCATGAGGTGTAAAATTTCTTCAGTCATCCATTTCTTACGACCCACCTTCTTTAATTTTGGAATAGTTGTTTCTGCAGCCACATTGATTGAATTCTTCAACGTTTCCCATTGATCATCCACATCCTGGAATAATATCTCTAGATCAGACAATATTTCAAATCTGTTCTGTACTTCTATGTTGAATTTGTTTTGTATTTCCTTGTCATTACTCAATGTACACAAATCATATTTAGTGTTTCCTGTTATATACTTGACTTTCTTCAACTTTATCCTCAATGTTCCTGTGAGTAATCTGTGGTCACTATAACAATCAGCACTGGGAACTGTTTTTGCTACTGTTAGCGCGTTTCTAAATCTTCTGCTAATGAGAATGTAGTCAATCTGGTTTCTAATCCTGCTATCAGGACTCCTCCATGTCCATAATCTTCTAGGGTGTTGCTTAAACCAGGTGTTTCCTACAATCATTTCCTGTTCTTTTGCCCACTCCACGAGTCTGTATCCTCTTTCATTTCTCTCTCCTAAACCATAGTTTCCTACTGTGTATCTATCCCCTTGATTTCCTACTTTTGCATTGAAGTCCCCTATTATGATGTTTATTTCTGAATTTTTACATTTCTTTAAGGCAGCCTCTATGTCATTATAAAATTCTTCTACACTATCTTCACTGGATTCTCCTGTTGGGGCATATACTTGAATAATATTTATGCTAAAAGGTCTGCCACTTAATTTAACTAGTAGAACTCTGTCCGACACGGCCCAATATCCTTGAACAGATGTTGATGTTTTCCGGTCCAAAATAATTGCCACTCCCCTATGACGATCTTCACCTCCAGAATAAATAATCTTGAAATCGTCATCTATCTTGATGCCTGATCCTGTCCATCTCGTTTCGCACATACCTAAAATATTAATTTTTTCCCTTTCAATTTCTTGTTTTATGTTCTCTAATTTTCCGTCGTTGTTTAACGTCCTAACGTTCCATGTTGCTAATTTTAACGTCTCTGTCCTTGTCTTGCGATGATCAGTCTTTAAGCGAATCATGATATACTAGGCACTTTTAAAGAGGTAGTTTGCCGTTGCTTTCCTCTATGGCAGTGACCGTACTGGTCGGAGACCGCAGCCATTGACTCAAGAAGAGCTCTTCTGCCTGCCGTCGTGAATTCGAGACCATGACCAACGAATATCTGTCGGCTGCCCTCAAATTTCATCCACCACCTGCCTTTCGTGGCTTCTTTTGAAAACTTCTAATAAAAGAGCACAAAATGACATCACATAATCCAAAGGAAAACACGATTCGCAGGAAATCCATAGGAAATCACACGAAATCCAAAGGAAAACACTAAATAGCGTCCCCCCGAAAAGTACGCGTCATCCTGTCGCCATTGTACCGGAATCGACTCGGGAGACGAATTGGCGAAAAGCCAGTCGTGCCATATCAGGAGGGGGTCGACAGCTGGCCAACCCAGCCAGGCGTCTTATTCTTGGCCTAGCCCTGGAACGAATCCGAGCAATATATTTCACTCGATGATTTTGCTTGTTCTTGGCAGCGGATGGGCTGTTATTATCTTTCTTCCTACAACCTAAACTCTGTATATTGTCAACTTTAAGTGGAATATAAGCATGACATATCTACTTTCTGCCGGAATGAAGGGAGGGCTCCGTGGGGACGGACCCCACCCATCTCTGTTCTATTTACTTAAGGGATGCCGCATGGCTCTTTCATCTTTAGCAAATATGGTAGTCAGGTGGACAAATAGGCATTGTGTGTTAAGATGATTCATGTGAGAAATAACCACTTCATCTCACTGGGAAGAACAATAATCATCGAAACCATTCTTTAGCGAGTCACAGCCTGTGCATTGCGGCGACAGCGACACGGACCAGCGGCCGGAAAGTGTAGTGTCTTCTTTCCTATTCTTAATAAGGATATGAACTAAACTTCGTTCCATCAGAACCCCACTATACTACTCGTTAGCGGGAAAGGGGTTACTAAAATAACACATAGTGACCAAAACCTAGGGCGTAGGGCGGAACTACCGAACCGTATAAGTCAAAAGAGGCATTAAGTAGGCACCCGAAGATGGGTCCCGAGACCACTGAGGTGTGTTCTACACGTCCCCTACACATATTAAAGGAGAGGGGGGAGGGGGCACACACATAATTACCCACACACCCCACAAGAGCTTTTTCGTGAGAAAGGCAGTGTTTGCAAGTGAGAGGGAAGCCCGGAAACGAATGTGCCCAGTAATAATAAAGGCATGGCATGAGAGAAGAGAGTGAATCTTGTATGAAGAGAGTATGTAATGTTCTTAAGGTCAAACGACAGGACCTATACAAGCTGGAGGTGTAGTCTAGAAAGGACGTAGCCAATCCAGGGGCTGCCTGACAGGTCATGCCCATTCACTCGGGCCTCCTATCTAATTATTTTAGTGAGGTATATGATGTCAAATTTATTAGACTGAGGCCCCTATTGGTCCTGAGGATTGGGGTACTTGAGTCAGCCAGGAAGCTCACTAATCTCTGTCCTCTCCAGGGTCCCGGAAGTGAAAGGAACAGAAGGTATCTGCAAGGCCACGAGATAGTCACCTGACGCAATCTCAAGTGAACCATGGACTTTCAAGTTGTTGGCCGTACCATGCAAAATGCACCCTTCAAGGGATAGAGGTACGATTACTCCTAAACGAGTGACAATCCTCAGTACTAGCTCAACGCAAGTCATCTCGTCGACATAGGGTCGAGTGACCATATATTCTTGACTGGACATATACCTAGTCCTCAGTTAGCACCATCCTTGTCAGTGACAATGAAAGGCACATACCCATTCCCTATTCACGAACTGTTCCCCTTGTGTCCATTCTTACCCAAAAGAATGCCAAGTAAAACCAGGTGGCTTCGAAGCACAATAGACGGTGAATACTCATAGAGGTCCACTAAAATCAGGAAACCAGGCTCTATAGCAGTCTGTTGTTCTCACCACTTGCCTTGAATAAAGGAACTGATGGCACACGCGGTGAGGTTTATGTGGACTGACTGGACAATATCTGACAATAGGGCCGAGGATGCAAAGAAACACGAGGCTCTGTGCCTGAACTGAGAACCTTACCCCTATTGGTTTTTTTTTTTTGTAAATAACTATCAGTTTTAACTGCCTTGATATCTTTCTGTGATGTCCTTTATTAAGTTATTAAATTGAAGTTATATGTTACTATGATGATCGTGAGGTTATCTGTGTTCAGCCAGAAAGACACCTCAGGGAGTAGGGCCTGGGGTCAAAAGAGAGAGTGACAATGAGTCCGGGGAACGGAGGAGGGTTGGTAGACATAGACCTATCCCAGCCAGGGCTAAAGAATAATATTGAAGCATTGTGACAGGGGTATTTGGGACCCTCCACATAATTTGTTACACGTAGCAACAAGACCAACAACAAGAAACACCAGACTCACAAGATGTGCAGCGTGAGAACCACCAAGACCGTAAACATGACGAGCGGAGAGAGCCTGCCTGCGAGCTGCAGTAAAGAACCTGAACCTACAGATACTACTGAAGCTACCACGAGGGAGATCGTCGACAACCCACCGCAGACAAGAGCCAAGACAGCTGAGAAGGAGGAGGAGAAAGACACCAGAGTCGGATATACCGACTCACAGACAATCATGTGGGTTTTCAAACGTATCCAACTGGAGCTAACGGATGAACGAAACCTGAAGCAGCTGCAAAAGGAGAATCTTCATATCCGAATCTTGAGGGCGGAGCGGATCCTGACGTACTCCAAGATCCCTAATACGCTGGCGGTGGTGACGACTGAGGGCAGTGAGATATCAAGCCAAGTATCGATAAACTAGAAAGTACAACAACCTGAAAGATTCATACCATGAAACACTAAATGTTCCAGATGCCAGAGGGCCGGCCACAGCAGAGCAACATGCCGCAGTAAGAGAGAGAGAGAGAGAGAGAGAGAGAGGAGAGAGAGGAGAGAGAGAGAGAGAGAGAGAGAGAGAGAGAGAGAGAGAAAGAGAGAGAGAGAGAGAGAGAGAGAGAGAGAGAGAGAGAGAGAGAGAGAGAGAGAGATCTGCCGATACTGCGCCGATTACCACGCCTTCAAGGAGGATCCGCTGGCCAAACCGAACACGGACTTCCGAGCACCCAACAAGAGAAAGTGCGCCAACTGCCTGGACAAGCATGGGGCAAGATACATGGGCTCTCCGTACCCCCAAAGACACAGAGACGTCTTAAAGATCGTCATTACCACAAAGACACCATATAAGGAAGCAATGCGGAGGTGCGAGACAGCCACGTGCATCTCATAAGCCGAAAGATCACAACTGCAAAGCCAGATTGAGGAGCTAAAGAAACAAATTAAGCTCATTCAAACACCGGCACAAACCAGTGACAATGAAATACTACTTGCTGAAATAAAGGAGATCCAGCAAAACATCAAACAAGAGGTAGAGCATATGGTGGGGACGACAAAGAAGAATGAAGAGATTATACGAGACATCAAAGTCGAGAGAGAAATGCTAAAAACTGAAAGGAGCCAATCCAAAAAAATCAGCTGAAGCCTAGAAAAAGATCACGGGAAAGCCGCAAGATGAAACCCAACAAAAGACAGAGCCGGAACAGCAAGATAAAGCCAGCAGCCCAAACGCGACGCCCGAGAAAGTCTATTGGAAAATAATATTGCGCCAGACATCCGAAGAAAACCTAGAGGAGCACCATAACGACGACACAGTGTACCCACCTGGACCTACCCTGGAGGAGTGCCAAGAAAAGGCAAGAAGGGAGGAACTCAAGCGCAGGGAATTTAGAAGGCGCTGGGAAGACAAAGAAAAGAAGAAGCCCAAGAAATTCAGGGGAAAACCGGTAGGATACCCGGATGTACACAATGTCTGTGAGACCAATTTCTAGTACTATATAGATGAAGGAGAAATCGTCCCATGGCTGACCAGGGAGGAAGAAATCGAAAGGCAACAGGCACTCAAACTCGAAAGAGAACAAAGGCGCAAGGAAGAAAATGAAAACATCGAAAAGCTTCTATAAGCAATACACAAAAAAGGAGACAAAAATACCATATAAAAAGTCCTTATATGGACTTTACCCAGCGATGCAAAACGCACAAGTAGCCAACATTGATCAAGGAAACCACCAGAGGAGACGGACACAAAGGATAACTCGCCGGCCTGCCAATCCCCCAGCTGACGTTACAGACACAAAAGTGCCCAGATAAAAACTGGATTATACCCGCAAAAACCACGGACCTCAACTCACAAAGGCTGAAGAAGCAGGTTGAATGAGGCCGAATTTGGAATTTTTGTTTTTGTATCAAGTCAAGTCAAGTGTCACAAACAAAGCCATGTATATATTGGACATTGCTAGAAAGGGCTAATGAAGTTAAAAGTGAAGAGAGCTGCTAGTCACGTCATCTCAGTATGCTGTGTCTAGGAATATGTGAAGACTTAACCCCTCACATTCCAATAATAGTATCTGCTAAAAGAATTCCGTTACCTTGATAGAAGATAGCGATATGATATGAATGAACGACGAACGAACGAACGGACTTTATTTTCAAAGGGCAACAAATTGGGCACACAGGCCTGTCTTACATTCGGCCCTTCCAATCACTCATCTTTCGTTCATCAATAGTGCATAATACATTCACATAGGAAAAAAAAAACATTGTCAAAAGAATGTTGTAAACATAGACAATGCATATTACCATGTTATAAGGCACAATATATAGGGGGCTGAGTGGTCTCGAGGTATGGTGTCCGCCTCGAGTGCTGGAGGTCCCGGGTTCAGGCCCCGGTGAGGACCGGGATTTATTTAAAAAATCCACCTGGACTTCCAGTAATAAAATTTCCCCTGGTCTCTGGGTAGTGAGATCGGACGCCCGTGTGTATTGTTGCGCACGTAAAAAATCCCTTGGCAGTTGGAAATCGAAAAAGAGTAGCCTAACCGCGCTGCCCGGGCAAAATTTCGAGTTAAAAATCTACCCAAAGTATTTCAGGATCCTCGGCGATGCAACGGAGTTCGTGCATTGAGCTGAGTTTCTCCAGACTCAGGTTTGAGTTAGGAGGAAAACGGAGCACTTATGGGTTAAACCGTGTGCCGTGATGTTGATCCAACGACTAAAACTAAAAACTAAAAAAAAAACTAAGGCACAATAACACCCACCCATCCACCTATCCCCCACATACCACACCCACACATATATCTCCCACTCACCACACATCCCACTCACCACAAATCCCCCACCCACACAACCCAGACACACATACATGCACCCACATATTACCCACCCACACATCTCCTCACCCACACATCCCCCAACCACACATTCCCCACCTACACATATCCCATGCAACCCACGCATCCCGCACCTACCCACTCAATCGACCCTCAAATATAGAATTATATTCTTACATCGCCTCAGAGTGACACATCCATATTTTTCCATTCGCTCTCCTGGGCGCACCCCGATCCCCCTAACGCGGGTTCCCTCACCGGTTGAATTAAACCAATCACCGAGTTTCTGGCTGTACTGATCTTTAGGTAGTTGACCCCTTTTTCACAACATCCGTTCCGTTCCAGCCATCGATAGCCGTCTAAAGCTTGGACACAGATGAGTTGATATTTAGACATTCATGTATTGTTGATCGTGTATTAGTTTAATCGATTTTTGTTTGTTTGTTTTGTGCTGACGAAGGCTTTGGCCGCAACGTTCATTGTTTTTTGTAGTTGTCTTTGGTAAAGCTCTCAACCTACTTCTCGTTTTTCAGTGATTCATTCATTGCTCAAATATAGAAGGACTTTAACAGAGGCGGTTCTCATAGTGGCCCTTAAATGATATTTAGTTACCACTTCCCCTACAACTCCTGACATAAAATCTTGGAACTATCTGCACCAAACAGTATCACCTAACACACACACCTGAAACTAACGGCATCAAACACTGTTCCGTGACATAAAATCTTGGAACTCTTGCCCTGACACACAAGCCTGGAACTATTGGCACTAAACATTGTCATCTGACATAAAATCTTGGAACTATCGGCACCTAACACTGTCACACTGACACACTAGCCTGGAACTATAGGCACCAAACACTGTTGCCCTGACACACAAGCCTGGAACTATCGGCACCAAACGCAGTCAGCATCATCACCAAGTGCCGTGCCGATTGGCGTAGGCGTTCATGACTCTCCACAGATCTCGGTCTTTGGTTTTCTGGATAAACTCTGCCGTTGATATTCCTCCATGCCACCGTCGCAATCCATCCAGCATCATTTCTCGTGGAGTATCTCTGCCTCTCTTCCCCTCGATCTTTCCAGTTGTCACAATGTTCTCCAGCGCCTCTCTTCTCATCACATGATCATGATAAAAAAAAAAAAAAGAAGCTGTTTGTCTCTTTCTAATTGTTGTATATAATGTTCTAGTTTCGTTAGCCTCTTTAAGGTAATCGTTGTTAGTTGCTTTGGCAGTCCAAGGGATTCGCAACATTCGCCTAAGGGACCACATATTTGTTGCTTCCAATCTCTTCCTAATTTGTTCATTTATATTCCAAGATTCACAGCCATACAGCAAAATCTATATAGCTCTTCAGCACTCTCTTTCTTACATTCAATGATAGTGAGTTATTGCATAAGATATTCTTCATATTCTGAAATATAGCCTTTGCTTGCCCTATTCTGCTCTTGATCTCTGTTGTGCATCTTCCATCTGATGTAGTAAATGTCCCTAGATATTTAAAACTATCCACTTGGTGAAGAATTATCCCTTCTATCTCTATTTAACATTTAGGTGTCACCTGTTTCTTTAATATCACCATTGTTACTGTTTTCTTGATATTTAAGGAGAGTTCTTTCTTTGCACTCTCTATTACTACACTGTCCAACAATTGCTGTAGATTTGTTGCATTATCCGCTATAAATACTTTGTCATCTGCATAGCCTATATTATTTATATTATATATATCCAGGCTTTTCTTTGATCTCTCTCATTATTACTTCGCTATAGAGGGAGAAGTGATCCGGTGACAAAACACATCCCTGTCTTACTCCCACATTTATGTGTTCATAATTTCCTTCTTTATTTCCCATTTTAATTGCTGCTGTTTGGTTCCAGTAAATATTTTTTTTAAAATTATTCTGAGATGTTAATATCTCCCAACATTTTAATCAGTTCATCACGTTTTACTTCATCAAATGCCTTAGTATAAACTATGAAGCACAAATATATGTCTTTCTTTGTCTCTACTGATCTTTCTAATAGTGTTCGTAATGTGTATATTGCATTGTTTGTACCTTTTCCTTCCACAAATCCATACTGTTCTTCACTAATTTCAATTTTTATTTTCTTCCTCTTCTTCTCATTATAATTCTGAGTAGAAGCTTAGTGACATGATTTATGAGGTTAATCGCACGAAAATCTTCGCATTTAATTGCTTTTGTCTTTTTTTTTTTTTTGGGGGGGGGGGGGGTATAGCTATAAGTACAAACAGTGTCACCTGACATAAAATCTTGGAACTAGAGGCACCGAACATTGTTCACCCTGGTATACAATCTTGGCATCATCGGCACCGAACACTGTCCACCCTAGTATAAAATCTTGGCACTCTCGGCACCAGACATTGACCTCCACGCTGGCAAGGAATAAAATATATGTGTCAACTGCAGCTGCACGCCGTATCCAGTAATTCAAGAACATTGATACGTCTGTCTTGTGTGCCAGTTCATTGAAAGAGAGAATGTTTCATAAGTAACATCCACCTGCCAGGACTCCGTCCTCTAGACATCGTTATCACATCTCAGTGATTGCCACCAGCCCAAAGGGAATTGGCGACCTCATGAGAATACACCATGCCATAAATGCTATTTTATATGTGTATATGAATGCATTTGTTCTATTCAGTGGCGTCACTGAGGTTGGTGTCACCAGTGCGGTAAACTCTTGGTGTCACCCCTCTAGACTTTCACCATGGTCGTCTTCCGAGTGTTCCTGTACCATATATAATCGCATATAGTAATGTTTGTAAAATAAGTCAAAAAGTTAATAAGGACATAAGAAAGAAAACAAATTGAACAATATAACTTCAATACTTCAGGTAAAACATACATAAAGAACTTCGACAAACTCGGACAAAGTTACATTTTTGTTATTTTGCTATGTCTGCTTTGTCAAATTTGCAATTTTTTTATTTTGGTGTCACCCCTTGATGGTGTCACCCGGTGCGGCCCGCACCCCCGCACCCCCCTAGTGACGCCCCTGGTTCTATTCTCACATGTGTCACTTAACAATAACAAACAGCAACGCTCTTTGATATACGCAAACAAAAGTAACACATATCTCACCTTGTAAATACACACTGCTGTGTATGAAATAAAATATTAAAATAAAAAAAAAATTCTTATAAAATATTTGAAAGGGGCATAACAAAGGATTGTATCTGCAGCAAAGAACCTCAATGGCTCGGAACGCTGAAGAAGAAGAAAAAGAAGACATAACAACAAAACAGTAATTTCAAGGGACATTACTTAAAGTAGTGTAACGAAAGTAGATGATTTACATAATTGTAGAAAGTATCTTAATCTTTTATAATATTTTTTTTTTATAGATATTAGCGCAAGTTACGTAGTTTATAAACATGGGAAAACTCTTTACCGATTATCAAAATTTGTGTGAAATTTGTGGCTTTAGTTTAAAGGCCTGAAAATTTTATTACACATTTTCTTATGTCTCCTTGACGTTATATTAAATGTTGTTATATTTCCAATGATATAAGCAGTAATCGATTAATGCAAATTTTTTGCTGGCCTCAAAGGGCCAAATAATCTTAATATTCCTTCAGCACATCGGATCGACAATTTTGATTAGATCACAGTGTAGTCGTAGTATCTGCTCTTGTATCACGACAGTGATTAAGAGTAAACTTATCTGCACTTGATCTGACCATGGCTACCAACATGGGTCATCACAATAGACAATGAGCAGACAAGCTGAAAAACATGTAGTTGAGTTGAGTTAAGATAAGAACTGACATCATACGCGCTCCGTTCCTTTGTTCAACAGCCAATGAAGAGTTACAATACTAATCGTCTCCACCGCTATCTGGTTGAAAGTTCTGGTTTTCTCTCTCAGTTTTGAGACTCTACCAGAATCCCTGCCAATCCCCCGTAATCTCATCCTTCCCACATTCGTGTTATCATTCTGTCCCTCCACCTTCTCCACCTGGCCCCATAGGCGAACGACCACCTTTCCATTGTCCATAGGTAATCTACTACCAAGAGGGGCATTCCCTGCCAGCCTATCAGCCTGTTCATATTCCCGCACTCCCGCATGGCCAGGGCAAAAATATCCATACAATTCTCACAATCTGTGACCTCTAAGCGAGGTGAGCCATTCCACACGAAACATTCCTTTCTCCACCTTACTAAGCATACTTCTTGAGTCCGTGATGAAGACAATGTGTGTTACAGTGGTCTCCTCTAACCAACGGAATGCCGCTGTGACTGCTTCCACCTCCATTCTCATGCTGGAGGTCGTAGCCTCATATGCCGGACTCTCCTTTTTCAAGAATCGTGCATTAGCTTTGGCAATGAAACCCCAACCACTCCGTCTGTTTCTCACCACTGACCCATCAGTATAGATCACTATGTCACCTTGATGCGTGTTGCTATGGATCCGTTATTGTACCTGAAACTCAGTGCGGTTCGCTGCCCATTCTCTGCACTCGCGACCCAGTGTTACTATTACATTGTGCCAGTCGGCCTGTCTGCTGGTACTTCACCCCACTCTTTTTCACGATTGATGGTCTCTAGATCACATACCTGACGTATAGATATTTCTGCCTGTGCCACCCAGGACCTGCCTCGTCTTAGTCTATGACCCTTGACTATATCCATGGCTTCACGCAGGGGGTGATCCCTATCTGCAGCAACTCTCAGGTACCATTTGACCTGAATGACCCTATGCCTATCCGCTATTGTTGGTAGCGCCAGGATTTGCCTCATGCATATAACTGGTGTCTTTTATGCACGCCAGAATCACCCTCATGGCTGCATTTTGTATGCGCTCCGACCTTTCAATCTGGCTCTTTGATATTGTCAGAAGCCCCAAACCATACTCAATGAAAGAAATTATTAATTGCTGAAAGAGCCTGTAGAGCATCCGCTGGTCTACCCCGGTTGCTACCATCGCCCTCAAAGCATTAAGTCTTCTACCAGTCTTCAACACCAAAGCCTCAACATGATCTTTAAAAGACACACACCTGTCGAATGTGATACTTCAATTTACTCTCTCAACTAAGATAACATCATTGCATGAGACATCTGCCTTCACAGTCCGGTTATCCAGGGAGTACCACACAACAGATGCCTTGTCTCGGTTTATAATGGCCCCTGCACCACCCTGTTTACTGCCCTCTGTAAATCTGCAGTATAACTTTCCCTGTCTCTGCCCTGTCTGTACACCAGTACATCATCTGCAAATGTCAAGATTCTACCATCACCTAGTGTCTCAATAGCTGTGACTTTGTTGGTGTAGACATTAAAGAGCACTGGGGATATGACAGATCCCCGTGGCAGGCCAGGTGTAATCATACAAGGGTCAGAAGTCAGAAGTCCAGGAACCCATGCGCAGTGCAACCTTACGCTCATTAAGGACTGCCGCAACACATCTGACAAGGCAAGGTCAGACTTCCATGTCCAACAGAGAGTATATCAACCGAGCATACCTGACCCTGTTATACGCATCCTCCAGGTCAAGAGCTACCGCCACTGACTCTTGTTTATCCTGGAAGCCCTCGTAGACATCAAATGCAAACGTTGCCGCATTGGCCTAGGTGTCCTTTCCAGGACGGTAATTGCCGAGCCCTTAGTTTAGTTCAGTCGACGGATCAACATCACGGCTTACGGTGTAACCCATAAGTGCTCCGTTCTACTCCTAACTCAAGCCGGAAACCGGAGAATCTCAGCTCAGTGCACGAACTCCGTAGCACCGGCGAGGATCCTGAAATACTTTGGGTAGATTTTTAACTCGAAATTTTGCCCGGGCACCGCCGTTAAGCTACTATTTTTCGATTTCCAAATGCCAAGGGATTTTTTACGTCCGCAACAATGCACACGGGCGTCCGATCTCACTACCCAGAGACCAGGGAAGATTTTTTGTTACTAGAAGTCCAAGTAAAAAAAAAAAATAATGAAAGCCCCTTTGGAAGCAGATTACGACTTTCCAAATGTCGCTGCTACTATCTTTACTAGAACTTTGCCAAAGGTGTTTTACAGAGTTATGATTCGGTATCCATTTAGTCTGCAGTGATCCTTACCTGACTTTGGGAGTGGGACCAGGTAGCTGTGCAGCCAATCCGAGCGTATTTCCGCCGTATTCATGCTAAGGTTGGAACAAAGACCATCTCCTCCAAGCCCCCATCCTTCATGTAACTCATTTGGGAGTAACTCACCCCATCCGGGCCTGGTGCTGTGTCTTTAGCCCTTTTCAGTGCCCATCTAATATCCCCACCGTAACCTCACAGTCCTCCTTCCTAGTGATCGGTGACAAGGCTTCTCTGACCAGATCTCTAATAGCTCTATTTTGCTGATCCGTCTGTTTTAAAATCGTGCAAGAAAAGCCTCCCCTCTGTCCCGGTCAGTTGTCATAGGTCGGTTCTTATCATCATAAACGGTACCATGTTTACCAGGCATCGCCTGTCTGTTGATCTGCCTTTGAAACTTCCAGAATGTATCCCATGTCACCGACCTCATGAATAAACTGTTCCCACTTCACGCTTGTTTCCTCTGCTGCCCGGAGTTTAAAATTCCGCACTTTTATTTTTAAAAAAATATACATTTCAGCCTTCTCAAATTTTGTGTCAACTGCACTTGCTGCTCTCCGCACCCTCTGCCAATTCCTTATGGCCGTCCTCTTTTCCCTCCATGATTTCTCCACCTCTGGTGTCCACCATGGTGGTTGGGTGGAGATTCTCCTTGTTGTTTTAGACCTTCCCTATGATCTAAGGCGTTCCGAGGGCGAAGGGTGTTAGCAATCATAACTGAATGCTTTGAGGGCTCTTATAGTCCTGATTGTGCTGGACTTAGGTATAAGTACAGAACAGGGGGAGGTGGTCGCTTCCATGGTCCCCAAGGACACTCCATTTTATGTCTGATGTCGCCTCTTGGGATTCAAGTGCCAGGTCGATGGCCGTGTCAGGGTCCCCTGGTCTCATTGCCAGCCTAGTTGATGTCCCGTCATTTAGTCAGACCACAACCGTCTCAAGCAAGGCCTCAGCAAGAGCAGTACCCTGTCTGTTCTCTCCCGACCTGTCCCACTCTTTGACGCGTGCATTGAAGTCACCACACACCAGATACCTGGTACCAGGGGTATCCGTTGAACCTTTCAACCAGTCTCAACTCTCTCTCTCTCTCTCTCTCTCTCTCTCTCTCTCTCTCTCTCTCTCTCTCTCTCTCTCTCTCTCTCTCTCTCTCTCTCTCTCTCTCTCTCTCTCTCTGCTTACGCAAGATTCCCAAATTATAATTATTAGATTCCAGTTGTATCTTCCGATTTTATCTTATTCCCCTGCACTTATTATTTTACTGTCCTGACCCCACTCACTCATATCCAGTATCCAATGTTGTACGCCATTCTTGATCACCAGAGCCTGCCCATGTCTTCCCTGCCCGGTTGGGTTTGAAAATGAAAATGTGGTGCCTGAGAAAAATGCAAAGAATACCATGAACAGACAGAAAAACCAATAAACAAGTCCTACAAGAAACAAATGAAAACCGTAAACTGATTAGATAAATGAGACGTAGACAGTCACAAGTATTTGGACATGTTATGAGAAGAAATAAACTGGACAACATAGTGACAACTGGCAAGATTGAGGGGGAAGAGATCGAACGAACGAACGGACTTTATTTTCAAAGGGTAATAGATTGGGCACGCAGGCCCGTCTTACATTCGCCCTTTCAATCACTCATCTTTCACTCATCAATAGTGTATAGGAAAAAACATTGTCAAATGAATTTTGTAAACATAAACAATGCATATTACCATGTTATGAGACACATATACCATCCACTCACACATCCCCCATTCACCCACACATCCCCCACCCAACCAAACACACATACCCCATGTAAACATACATACCCCCACCCATCCACCACATCCCCACACCTCCCACCCACCACACATCCCATCCACCCACACCCAAAGCACACATAAATTCCCCAACCCACACATCCCCCACCCACATACATCCACCCACCTACACACATCCACCCACCCACTCACATATCCTCCGCCCGTCCCATTACCCACCAACAATCACCCACCCACATATCCTCCTCCATCCACACACATCCAACCACCCTGCCAAACACATCCCTCAACCACACATCCCCGACGCACACACACTTCTCCCCGCCATCTCACATATCCCGCACCTACCCACACACAAATTCCGCACCCACCCACATAATCTCCCATCTCCCCCCGCCCACTCACAGATCCCGAGCCCACCCATACAAACATCCCCCACCATCTCCTAACCTACACACACTTGGAACTGAGAACAAAGGGGAACGCAGATAAGTAAATACCTGTGTTGCTTGGCCATGTGGTATGGTCGAGACAAAAACACAGAGCTAATCCACAATTCTGGTGATCGTGTGAGATGGCGAAACATGACCGCCCACGCTTGTCGGCACGGCACATGATGATGATGAAGCCGAAGTTTGTTCGCCTGATGGCGGGGGACAAGTGGTGATAAATGAAGCTAATCCACACGCAAAATTCAGTCTAGTGCTACCAGAAGTATGGACTACGCTCGAGTTCAAAGCGAGCTAGTGCAAAAAAAAAAAAAGCGCAATAAATATATAAGGGGCGTTCATTTGAAATCCGTTCGTGTCAGCACCGCGCGTATTTGCGTACGTTGAATATGATCATGTCATAGTCATGTGATAAGTACTGACAAATGAATAAACGAGCACGTGCTTATCGTCCCATGATGCATAGGTTCTGTTTCTGACCGTTGAGAAAATGGCTGGGTTGATCCAAAATCCGTCCAAAGAAGCTCAAAGAGCGGTGATTCAGTTTCTTTCATTTGAAGAATGTCGACCAGTGGACATTCATCGAAGAATGCAGGCAGCGTACGGTAACAAATGTGTGTCGAAGACAATAGTGGCAGACTGGGCACGAATGTTTCGGAAAGGACGTCAGTTCACGACAGATCTTGGACGGCCGGGTCAAGCGCATATTGTTGCAACAGAAAAACACCATCGCCAAAATTGATGCAGCAGAACAGATGAATCGTTGTCGAAGCATACGTTCGGTAGAGAAATAATTTGATGTGTTAGTTGGGACAATTCAAAAGGTCGTTCGCAAGAAACTGCAATATTGGAAGGTGTGTTCACAGTGGGTACCATGGATGTTGACCGACCACCAAAAAGAGGAACGCATGGGATGGTGTTTGAACCACTTGCTGCGTTATAGAGTGGAGGGCGATGAATTTCTTTTCCGCATAGTGGCAGGCGATGAATCATGGTGTCACCACTTTTAGCCGAGCAGCAAAAGAGAGAGCATGCAATGGAATCATGCTGGATCACCAAAAGCCAAAAAATTCAAGTTACAAGTTTTGCTGGTAAGGTTATGCTGAGCGCATTTTGTGACCATGAAGGGTTATTGTTGGCCGACTTTAAAGAACCTGGTGTCAACATTAACTCTACCCACTACCTGCAAACACTAGACAAGCTGCAAAAAGCCATCAAGAATAAACGACCCCTCATGCTTTCTCGAGGTGTGATTTTGTTGCACGATAATGCTCGTCCGCACATCGCAAAGATTGTGCAGGAAGCATTAGCAAGGAAGAGGTGGGAAATTCTGCAACATCCAGCCTATAGTCCTGATTTGTCACCATGGGATTTTCATTTGTTCAGACCTCTAATAAAAAGCTCTCAGGGGCAACGATTTCACACAGATGCGTGAACGCGGTAACCACTTGGTTCAGTGAGCAACCGCAATCTTTTTTGGCGGACGGCATTCGCCGCCTGCCTAAGCAATGGAATGCTTGCATGAATGCCTACGGCGACTTCTTCTGACCAACCCATGGTGAATAATTCATTCAAAATGAATGCTTTGTTTAATTCTACCACACCTGTTAATGTTTCTTTCATGCTATTGTAATAAAGCCATTAGAACGGGTTTCAAATGAACGTCCCTAATATTTTGAAAGAGGTTAACTCACAAAGAGAACTGGTTACTCGCATCACAAGAAACAAGTCAAATTCTTGGCGTGAACATCCCTATCAGAACATGAACTGATGACTTTCAGAACGAGCGGCAGACAAGTATCATCACTCGATTGCCGTCAATGTTTACTTACAGATGTCTTCTTATTCTTTAAGTTGCTTATTATTCCATACTTAATTCTGTAACTGCCGTTGTATTGCACACCTGTTGTAACTTCTATCAAGGTAAAGGAATTATCTTAGCAGATACTGCTATTGGAATGTGAGGAGTTAAGTCTTCACAGATTCTTAGCCACAGCATAATGAGATGACGTGACTAGCACGTTAACTTCTATAGCCCTTTCTAATAATGTCCAATATATACTTGGTTTTGTTTGTGCCCCTGTCCATTGTAAATCACTATTGTTCATCGCTTATTTCTGATATTGTCCAGTTTTGTACAAATATCACGATGGCTCTTAGAAATAGCCTGATGTGTAGCAAACATTAATGATAACCAATGTAGTGATACAAAAATTATTAGCTGCAAAGTGTTTTAATATTGAAATTAAGCATTTCAAGAAATAGTTCAAAGAAGCAAAATAAATGCAAGAAATTTGTTATCATTACATAATAATAATTAAAACATAAAATAGCGATGATAAAATAAGTGATACATTAAATATAATATCTTGTAAAACTGTAGTAAATGTTTTAAAAACCTTCCATGGGAATGAAAGGTTAATGGAGTCAAACCTATGGCCAGTTTGGTCTTAAAATTTCGGAATGTGAAAACTGAATCTACATGTAAACAACTAGATAGAGGATTCGGTGTTCTGATACAAGAGAGTAATGTGTTTTAACCAAGGGCTATTGATTAGAAATCTACTGATCGATTGGCTAAGGAAGGTGCAAAAGAAGAACATGATGTGCCCATTACATACCAAAAGAAAAGAAGATCAAATCAGTCAGAAGGCCACCAAACCCTACTCAAGACGACTACCACGTTTTGGACAGACCAGAA
Source organism: Cepaea nemoralis (assembly GCA_014155875.1). Taxonomy (NCBI): domain Eukaryota; kingdom Metazoa; phylum Mollusca; class Gastropoda; order Stylommatophora; family Helicidae; genus Cepaea; species Cepaea nemoralis. Next base: position 357,498 of record JACEFZ010007332.1, on the reverse strand, counting down.
CAGGTCATTATTCTGCGCCTCAGAAAGGACACAATAGATTACGCAACCACATGCATACAAAATTCAAGATTGGTGACTCAGCCATGTGCACATGTGGTTTGGCGTCGCAGACAGCAGAGCACATACTCCAGGACAGCCCAAACTACAACATATCCAGGCGAACCTTCTGGCCTAGAGAGACAACAGTGGAACATAAACTCTATGGACCGCTGAGTGAACTAAAAAAGACTGTTAGATTAATACAAGAGACAACACTGCAATTATAGACATATTTCAGGCGAACGAAAGATGAAGAAGAAGAAGAAATCTACTCATCTACTGTGTAGTCTAAAGTTGTTCATGTTGGCTGCTGCTGTTTTTTTTTGGACTTAATTATAGTGATTTCTGAAGGTGTAAGAAGAAGAAGAAGCAGAAGAGGAAGAAGAAGAGCAAGATTAACTGATATTTATGGCTGAAGGTGCCAGACGAAGCATATTTACTCATACACTTTACCAAAGACTCTGTAAGTATAAGAAGAAGAAGAAGAAAAAGAAGATTAACTTACATTGACAGCTGAAGGTATAAGAAGAAAAATATTTAACCGTATTGACATTTGAAGCTATGAAAACAAGAAGATGTACTCATATTGACATCTGAAGGTGTAAGAAGAAGACAAAGAAGACATGTACAGTTTATGATATGCTATACAGCTATATTTTACAAAAATAAACAACAATTAAAATTTTTTTGTATTTCATGCATTTATCAATGGCAGTAATGTAGTACATTAGCTAAAAGTTGCATTTTCTATAAGCTGGTGAATGTGAACTGAAGCATCACTGGCGTGCAGAGGTTCTTTGATGCCCGGGGCCAACCACTTGATTGGATGCCCCTAAATTGTTCTTTCCCTAATTCATTCCTCCTTCCCTCCCACTGCACTGTGCTGCCCCCCACAACCCCCTTTGCATGGCACTGTGAAGCATTTATAATATAATGTGAAATATGTTAATGTTTTGGTGCACTATATATTTTCTTTGCCAGTGTGCAATATTTTAAACAAAATAATGCATAAATTAAACACAGAAAATAAAACTGGGAAGAGAATAACACACAGACCACAACACGCTGTCACTGAAATAGAGAATAATGTATTGATTTACGGCACTTAATGACTGATGAATATAATATGTCAGCAACTTCAAGTTACCAACTGGAGAAGAATAATATTCAGATTTACATCTAACACGACTTGTGGAGCATAGCTTTCAGATTTTACATCAATAAGAATGTATATAATGTTCACCATTGACATCAGTTTACTAACCGAGGCAGAGTAATAGTCACACTGACATAAGTACTAATGTGGATAATATGTTCAGATTTACAATCAGTACTACTGGGATAAATATGTTCAGATTTACATCAGTAACTAACTGGGGATAAATAATGTTCAGATTTATATCAAGTACTAACTGTGGATAAATATGTTCAGATTTTACATCAAGTACTAACTGGGGATAAATAATGTTCAGATTTACTCAAGTACAACTGGGCTAAATAATGGTTCAGATTTCGTCAACTATTAACTTGGACAGAAACACACATAGACTGGATCAAAGACTAACTAGGATATATAGATACGCTCAGCACTAAGCACTAACTGGGAATAATAGTATCTAGATATACATCAATTAGCAACTGGGGAGAAAAAACACATAGACTATATCAGGTGTTAACTGACAGAGAATAATATCAAGTATTACTTTCAGAGAATAATATCCGGAATTACCTCAAGTCCAGTATGAAGGAGAATAATGTGTACAATTATATTATGCTATCACTGGCACTAGGAGGTTAACACATATACAAGATTTTAAGATAATAACCAGAAGTGCAAACGCTTTATATATCTGACATGGGATAGTGTTGCTTTTCATTCTGTTTATATTGATCTGTTAGAATGAATGTGAAAGAGAAACACTAAACATGGAGATATCTATAATAAAATATTTCAAATGGCTAAAATATACATATCAACACAAAAACATAAAATAGTGCTACAGAAGCGCAATGATGGGGAAAACACACAGGTAACCATTTGACCTCATTCTTTAACAATGAAACAGAAAAACGAAATAAAAACAAATATTTAAAAATGGGCAACTCAAGGGAATACTTATCTGGACAGAATCAAATCCCTGAATCAGTTTCATAGATTTGTCGCTTAAAAAGACTTCTTTAGTTTGCTTATTTGAATCTTTTCTTTTTTATTGAGTGGAGGGAAATTATTCGTTTGTCTTGACTTCTTTCGTTCTTCTTCTGCTTCTTCTTTCTTTCTTTTTTCTTCTTTTTTTTCTCTCTTTCTTTTTTTCTTATTCTGTCTCTTTTCTTTTCTTTATCTCTTCTTTTCTTTTATTTTTCCTCTTTGCGGATTTTTGCTATATTTTATTCTTCTCTCCTTGTATTCCATTTGGTGGATTGTTTTTTTTTTGTATGATTGCTTTTTGTTCGTCGGTTCTTTTATCTTTTGTTTTCTTAGCCCCCCCCCTTTTTTTTATATTCTTTTCTTTCTTTTATTTTCTAGTTGATTGTTTTTTATTTCTTTCGAATACTTATGTTTAAAGGTGATAAGCGAAAGACTCATGATTTCTTTTTTAGTTTTACTCTCTTTGTCGTTTTTGAATGAATGGGGAGAGAAGGAGAAGGAGGCTTTTTTTCTTTTATTTTTTTTTATCTTTCTTTCTTACTTGTATTTCTTCTTCTTTCTTTTGCTGACTTCTTCTTTATTTATTTTTTTTTTATTTTGTTGGTTTTTCTTTTCTTTTCTTTTTCGGGGTTCCATAAAGGAGATAAGTGAATCTTTTTCTTCCTCTTCTTTCTCTTTCTCTTCTTCTTATCTCTTCTTCTCTTTTTTTTTTTCTTTGATTTTTAATGGTTCTTTCTTAGATTCCGAATATTTGCCTGTGCCTTTTGTGTTGTTCCATCTGTCGAGATTCTCGACATATGTGTCTCTTATTCTGACTCCCTAACAGTCTAGCAGCAGTTACAACTCTTTTTCTGTATCACAACAAGCCAGGTTTTAATTCTAGAAGTGCCACACAAACTGCTGCTTGGTTACAGCTCTCTATTAAACAATCGCCCATGGTTCCTAGACATTTTTGGCTGATAAATGCAAGTGGATATCATAATAATCAAATCACGCAAGAACAAGGTATTATTTTGTCCACACAGCAGAAGATGTCGACATAATTCACAATCACCATACACAAGTGGCTTGTCCTGGGCAGAACGTGTCCCCCACTCCAATTTCAGATGGCCCGTCTCTATTGCTGTCAATAAATGTCCCATCTCTGTTGCTGTTGTGAGTAAATAATCTACCACATTTTGATGCTATCTATGTTGTTGTTTTCCTCTACTTCACTAACCTCAATTTGTATCTGTTCCAGGAGCGTATACTGAGCACAGACACTTCTCTCTTACACGGACTAACATGGACATACTGTATGGGTCATGTTGGAGAACAAGGCAACGGATGAACAGATCTGTCGTTTCCAGATACTAACAACATGAAATAATGTTTGATGATGCTGAGTTTGCGTTAAGACGAGGTTGTTCTCAGCAAAACGGAATACCGCGGAATATAAGCCTGCACTAAGTGTGATTTTCCAACAAGAAGGAAATATATAAGGGAATGAAACCAGCAGGTGGACTAAATGTGTACTAAGTTGATTCCAACAAGAAGGAATGTATAAGGAATGAATCCAGCATGTTACTAAGTGTGTAATAAGTGTGATTTCAACAAGAAGGAATTTATGAGGAATATCCGCAAGTGTAACTAGTGTGTACTACTTGAGTGATTTCAACAAGAAGGACTGAATCCAGCATGTGTAAAGTGTGTACTAGTGTGATTTCAACAATAAGGGAATGTAGAAGGAGGAATCCAGCATAATGTACTAATTGTGTACTATGCGTTGCTAATGTGTGATTTCCAGCAGTAAGGAATCCATGAGGAAATTAATAAGCGTGTTACGAAGTGTGTACCAGTGTGGTGTCAGCAATAAAAACATATGATGGAACAAACTATCATGTTACAACCAGTGTTTAATGCGACGTAAGGATCTTCGAGGTTCTATTGGTAGTTGATCTCCTAAACCATAAAATATACATAATCAGACTGCATTCTACATTGAACAACCTCTTTATAAAGACACATCAGACTCCGGTCATGACTCAGCGTGGTGGAAATGAATATGGCTGAAACAATATCTCAACTTCTTCATTTCATATACTTATTTTCAGTATTTGTCTTTTGCTATTGAAACCTAGTGCTAATTGGCTGCATCTTAACTGTTTATGTGAATATTACAAGAATTTTACCTTATTGAGAAAATAGCAAAGATGGTGGTGGTTTTATGTCCTATACTAGGCAATGTTTCATTCATTATTCAGTGTCTGTTCTTGCAGAACTTTGTCCTTGAAACAGTCTTCTGAATTTCAATCTGGAGACACAAATATCCTCCCCTGTTGCTGTAATGTGTAAAATTTGTCTCACGTAATCTTCAATCCACTGTTTTAAGGTCTTCCGTTTTTCCTCCATGCCCCCCCCCCCCCCCCCCTCCCTCGTCAACTTACCTCTGTAATGATATTTTCAAGACTGTCATGTCTTGTCACATGTCCGCAATGTTTCAGTTTTCTAGTTGGTGCTTGTTTTGATAACCAGTCTTGTTCAATATTGAGTTCCTGTTGCATATATCTGTTTGCTCACGGGTTAGGACGTTACACTCACAATGGCGTGAGCATCTTCAGAAGAGGATCCAGGGCCAGCTCTTGACCTTCACTTTGCATGGGACAGAGTGGCCACCTAGACCTATGTGCACTCAGGCTTACAAAATGTGATGGTTCTAACACTTCACATCCTCCGTGTACTCAGGGCTAAAAATGTGATGGTTCGAACACTTCACATCCTCTGTGCACTCAGACCTACAAAATGTAATGGTTCTAACACTTCACATCCTCTGT
>JACEFZ010007332.1:240000-347500 GCA_014155875.1 Cepaea nemoralis | reverse complement strand
CTTCTTCATGCATACGTAATAAGGTTTCCGGTTCCAGACTAGGCTTGGATTTTCCCAGTACTCTGGCTGCTTAATAGGCTGGCAAATCTCTCTTTTCTCCTCCTTCAAGTTATGTACTTCAGGTGGATTTTTATGTAGAGGATACCAGGCCGCCCTTTCCAGTGGACCGTCTCCTGTTGAGCTATTGCTGAAGGGTTTTAATACTGCACACACACTGAACTTTTCACCATCTTTCGCCATTTTCATTCCAGCGCGTCCTAGCTTGAGCTCTGACATCATGCCGCGTCGTGACCAATGGCAGAGCTCTTTTTCGGCTATAATTATAATATTGTCGTTTCTTTTTCAAATCAACGCTCTGTTTTCAAATACAAATGACGCAAATTTAACCTTTCGTTTTAACTACCGGCGCTAATTCCTTCATACTTCAAATTCCAATTTGAGTATTATGGTGGTGGTTGTTGGCGCTGTTGCTAACTGGAAGGTAGTGCGGGTAAATTTAAACAGCGATGTGGCGGTTTGCAAGAGGTATACTACATGTTCTAACATTTCACATCCTCCGTGCACTCAAGCCTACAAAAATGTGATGGTTCTAACACTTCACATCCTCTGTGCATTGAGGCCTTTAAAAATGTAATAGGGACATAAAGAGTTTATATAATAACTAAGTGGGACAGAAGGAGTTCAACAACTAAGTGGGACAGAAAGCGAAGATATAATAACTAAGTGGGACGCGAAGAGTTAATATAACAACTAATAGGGACAGGAAGAATTCATATAACAACTAAGTGGGACAGAATGAGATCATATAACAGCTAAGTTGGACTTGAAGAGTTCTTATAACAACTACCCCTGAATGAAGGATTTAAATTTCGGCTTTAAATATGAACGATTTAAAATATGTATATAGTTTTAAAATAACTATTTAATGGATCACCTTGGTCTGGCAAGAAAGCGACAGCAAGGGGTGAAGGGGGGATCTGGCCGACGATCGACACTCAGAGGAAAGGCGAGACGTACATATAATCAGATTGCTACTGGTACTATTAGTGGTGGAACTCTTCGCTGGCTGCTGAGGATGGGGACGGAGTGCTTATGGGAAAGCTCCGAATGCAGTGATGTCGATTCCTAAATCAATCAATCAATCAAATAACTATTTTAAAAATGAGTCAGGAATATTCGATTAAGGTGTAACCATCTTTTACAGCATGCAAAAGAAACAGGCAACTATCAGAATAATTGTGAAACATAATGTACTTGACATGACAGAATAATTATAACTTTTAAGAATGTAGTTTTAAAATCATTTTTATATGTGGAACTGTCAAGATAAGCACCGTATATTTCACTCAATGCTGATTGCTTCGTGTTCATGTGACATATCTGCATAAGATTATTATACCTCAAAATAGAAGTTATTGTTTGCTTATGAAGGTACTAGGCCGAAACGTTCTCGGTTTCTTGTATTTGTGTTCTAGTGAAGCCGATCCTTTACACTTCGTGCAGTTCCACTTGTTTATAACCGCTTTAAATCATCGACTGCCAAACATTGTCACTCTGACACGCAAGCCTGGAACTATCGGCACCAAACACTGTCCACCCAGACACGCAATCTTAAAACTATCGGCACCAAACTGTGTCATTATGACACGCAAGCCTGGAACTATCGGCACCAAACACTGTTCACCCAGAAACGCAATCTTAAAACTATCGGCACCAAACTGTGTCATTATGACACGCAAGCGTGGAACTATCGGCACTGTCACAAAGTGAATGTTGACTAAGTGACAGATAGAGTGGCTATGGTTGTGTCTAGGGTATGTCCTTGTAACAATGTGATGTTGAACAACAGATTAATCAAGATGCATCACCACCAAACACCAGTCAGTGAACAAGCGTTAATTTGCGCACATAATATTCCTTTAATTCTGAATTAACACAGACACATGTAACATATAAATCCAGGAACAATAATTCTCTAAGAATATATCTCCATCCCAATGGAACACGTCGAATAACCCTGCCTCTCAAGGCTACTAAAATATCGTCCCACACGACAGGTATACTAGCCTCTCTCTAGGCCCGACTCAAAGTAACCCACTATGGGTCTCGAATTCCACTCACTATCCCTGGAACCCACAGTGCGGAGTTATCTTCCAAACTCCGTCACAATTCTTCACTTTCTCAGACCACGACCTTCTCCTGGTCCGGTCTAGACATCAACTGCCCTCAGCTCGGAGTCCAAACATCAACTGCCCCGTCAATCTTTGTCCCTCTCTTTTCAACAATTCTATCCCCCACAATGCTTCACACACAACACACCACCTCACTGCTCCAACTGTCTGCCCCTTCTTGCAGCCCCTCTCCCTTACCGTTTATCTCCTTATATTCTCTTTCCGGTGAATGCCCTTTCACCTCTTGAACTGTTTATATTGTACGGCCACTCACCTTAATGCCACTGAACACAGGCATGTGACACTACCCCACCCTCAAAAGAAAACATCGTTTTCAAATGTTGGGAGACTCATACTTATCAAATATGTGACCCAGACACATTGCCTGGGTAGTCGTTAGTATAAATCCAACTTACTCTAGCTACCACACTTACATAATACATCAAATACTCATAGTAAACTCCCATATTCCCCACACATAAATACAAACAACTTTCTATCTTTTGTATCAATGCATGAACTAATACATCACATAATAATAATAATACATCATAGAAAAGCATTATACTTATGTACCCACAGGTCTCTTACTACTTCACGACCACACAATACTATTTGTGTACCGACACTATATCAGGTGGTTCTGTTCTTGCATTAACCCACCTCTGATTCCTGTCGATGCTGTGTCTACCTTTCATGTACCCATCACTAATGGTACCTCTACAATTACAACATCTGTTTGCTATCCCTAGCCCTGGGTCAGTAATGTCGCGAACACTCTTTTGACCTGACTCAACTTTCCTATCTGCATATTGCACCGTTACACTTGAGTCTCTGTTTAGTCTGAACTCTTTATTCAATCTTGGCCCATATATCTGGCACCTTTCTTTCTGCTGCATACGCCTTATGCCTATGTGCCCTGCACATGCACTATCCTGAGCTGTTCTAGTATATCGGTCTCTGTGTGCTAAAGGTACTGCTACTTGCCCACGTGCAGTTCCGCCATCTGAAAAGCGGCGAGTGAGAACATTGTTCTTCCTCTCGAAGCACCATCTACCTTTCTTTGACTGCCTATGTTCTACTCTCCTACACCCTTGTGAACATTTGTTCAGAGTAGTATCTTGTCTCTGGGAGCCACTAGCACTATATTTGGGATCCATTCTCATCTGCTCAGCTGTACTATCCTTGTCCTGAGTTCCTGTGTCTACTTCAAGTGCCTCTTCTACCTCAGCTATACTCTCTAATTTAGGTTCTCTTGTGGTAACTACCTCATTACTGCTTACACTATATTTTTGGTCCCAATAAACTACTTCCTCTTCTGTACACTCTTTAACTCCTATAACATTTCCTATGATGAGATCTGCCACTGGTGAGTCTAAAACACATGCTGTCACTCTTCCTGTTATGTATGGTGTTTTTACTGTTATCACGGCTATTGGGTAGTAATTCTACTGTCCCATTAAATGTTATGGATCTAATCTTTTTTCCTGTATAATCCGAGGGTTGCACTAAACTCTTTCTCACCCCGATGGACGTACATCCGGAATCCCTAATTGTTAACGCTGGCCTATCATTAACAAACCCATGATGCATCTTCAGACTTCCTCCTTCATGCACTGCTGATCCTGCTTTAACTGTGTGACCACATATTAAGACTGGCTGACCATGTCTTTTTCAAAAAGAGGTTTGCACCCACTACAATCTTCATTGTTCAGCGTCTCAATTACTTGTGCTGCATTTGAGTGCTCTGTTTCTCTCATCCTACATTGATGACTGACATGCCCGTTCCTTCCACATTTGAAACAAGTGATCTCCCTTTTACTGTTCTTCGTTGGTCCATCTGATGGTTGTGCATCACAATCTGTCCATTTGTGTCTCCAGCTCCCACAATTCCAACATCCGGCATAATTTGGACGTCTCTGGAAGTTCCCTCTTCTATATGGGTACCGTCCTACTCTACCAACATTGTTTCCTCGGAAACCATTATCTTGAAGTTCTTGCTGCTCACCTTTCTGTGCTGCATCCACACTTTTCGCCCTTGGTCTGATGACTGGATTCTGGTCCTGTTTAGTGTACGCTGCACAGACTATTTCCTCACTCATTAGTTTCCCAATAGAACTGTTAGGATGTGCAGTCATATAGTTTTGCCCTAACTGAGACATTGTGTCTATGTCCTTTGGCTTACGTTCCTCGAAGAACGCCACTAAATTAGTAATTGCACGATGATACTACCTTGTCTCTTAACATTAGATCTACTAATTTATTAAAATCTTTCCCTACTTCTGCAAGCTCCATCCATTTGTTAAATGTATTCTTTACAGTGTTAACAAAATCTGTGAAATCTTGATTTGTCTCTGGCACTAACTGTCTAAACTTTGTCCTATATCCATGCTCAGTGAGTTGGAACTTAGTCAGCAAACGTTGACGTAAGATAGTGTAGTTGTTTCTTTCTTCTACAGGTAAATTGAACATGGTGTCTAGTGCCTTGCCCGTAAGAAGTTCGCCAAGTCTAATAGCATACTGGTCTTCGGGGATGCCTAACACTTTCGCTGATGCCTGATATCTGTCAAGATAAGCTTCAAGGTTGTCTCGGTCCGTAAAGTATGGCAGTTTTAATCTCTGTGACGACTGCGAAGGTCTTCTGCTTTCCTCACTTTGACCTTTCGAAGATAGTTCTAGTTTTCTTAACTCGATTTCAGTTTGCATCTGACACTTGATCTTCTCTTTCTCAATTTCCATTTTCATTTGTGTCTCTTTCTCTTCCTGTAGACGCTTGTTTTCCATTTCAGCTAACTTTACTTCCTGTAGACGTTTGTTTTCCATTTCAGCTAGTTTTACTTGCGTCTCTTTCTCTTCCTGTAAACGCTTTGCCTCGCGTTCATTATGCCTCTCCTCTCTTTCCGTCTGCTTTTGTTCTTTCGATTCTGCATACTCCTGTAACTCTTTACCTTTCAGGCCTATTCGTTCCCCTGCTTCAATATATTCCATTAAAGTAGGCATCTTGTACTTGTGGACACGTTGCTGTCTGTCAGCCAACTATAAATGTGACGACTCTGCTGTTAGTCTTTGTGTGCCCTCCCTAAGTACACCTAAACTCCCTGTGTACGTAAATTGTAGTGCTAAAATATCACCCTGTACTCACCCAGTCACTCTATAAGCACTAGGTAGTGAAGGTGGGAAGTATCACCTATACTCCCTCGTATATATATCTATGACCAAAAGTTCATGAAGTCCCTGGAAATATTGTTAAACATACATATAAAAACATATACACACAAATGGATGATAACACTAAGTGATGACTATCCAACGCTAGACTTCACAAGCTGAGTACACGGAGACGATGATGACACAGAAATAAACCACAGTAACAACCACAAGCTTGTGTAGAGACACCCACAGTGCGCGTAAAATAAAAATATAAATTGACCACGACCACTAGACAGCAGAAATGACGAAAGATCACAATAAAAACATATATCCGAACACAACAAATATTATATGTAAATATAACGAAAAGAAAGAGAGAAAGAAAAAGAATATATACTGAAAATATACACAGATCTGACGTCAGACAACTCGGCTCTAGATATTGGTTAAGACTATTTCAATGCCCCTGCACGATACGTCAACTCATTAACGTTTTTCTTACAAAAATATCGTAAGCACCAGAAAGACAAATAAATTATTGTGCTGTATCCCGACTCTCGAGAAACACCCCAACAATTCCCTACTCTTGACAAACACTGGACCACATACAAATAATTGCGTGACACACAACAACAACAATACTTAGGACGATGAGAACAACAGAAGCAAACAAGGGTTGCCGACACCAATGCGATGGTAGAATCTTAAAAAAAAGTCCTTAATTTGTTTTCAATAGTCTCCGAAAATCGCCTGGAAATGTTTGTCGGTTACTGTTTTGAAAAGATTACGACGTTAGCTTCCCACAATGAATTAAAGTTCTGATGCGTTGTCACTTTTTGTTGACGTGGTGACACGATTTTCGACTGTCGTAAAAGTTGAAGATGATGATAATTATCCCAACGCCTTGTATCTTCACAGTCCGTAATGTTTTTGTAACCCTCCCTGTAGGGATGGCCTGTGATTGTATAATGTATGTGAACGCTCTTGTTTTGCCAAAAATATTGGGTTTTCGTTGCGTTTTGGGGAGCCGAAAATACCTTTAAAATCAATGAATGTTTATCTGCGTAGTCACTGTCGCTTTGAAGTGATGGTATGGTTTCTTCACTGTTGCTGACCCGGTTAAATCAACGAATGGCAGAAAATGATCACGCGCTTTAAATCCGCTTCGCAAGTCTTTTTTGGTGAAAAAATGCGCTCATATTTGCGAAGACGGCACCTGAATGACTGTTGTGGTTTGTTTGCCGATGATGACACACACACACAAAGACGTTAAACGTGAATCGTAGTTTCAGTAGAAACACAACGTGTTATTCTCCGTGGAAATTTTTTCCGTCAAATTCCCTGGTTCTCGGCCTTGACATGAACCACAGGTCATCTCTGTTAGTACCTCAGTGTACTACAATCTTCACTGACTGCGAACAAAGTAATGTCCGGAACTTTTCCGTTATCCACACATACTTCGCTGTCCTCGTAAACAGCACTGACCCTCTTGTCAACCCAATTTGTCCGTGGCGACTCACAATTTCCACCGTCGTTTTACCTGTGGTGAATTCTTAACCTATCGCCCTGCAACCACCCTGTGCTTTGTCCTCAACACACACACACCTGTCAGAATATCATCTTGCCAGTATCATGGCGCCGACTTTTTGTCCTGTTCACTTGACCTATAAACACACGCGCCTGTTTGCGTTAATTTTCTGACGTCCCTGATAGCCGAAGAAATACTGCCTGGTATCCAATTTACCTGTCCTGACCTTCTCGTGACCTATGTGCTACCCAGTTCCCGCACGGAAAAAACCCAGTGTTTCTACCGTGGACACGCTCCGCTGTCCACCCTCTCTCTCTCTCAGGGTGGGCAATGGTTATTTTTATCTGGTTTCTCGTGGACTCTGTATTAATTCTCCGACACTTTTGAAATGCGCTGTTTACTGAAAATGGTGTTTATTCTTGACAGGAGAGCTCTCATTATTGTTGTTGTAATTGGGCATCCGACTAATGTCTCTGATGTTAGTGTTCTCTCTAATCGACGAAGCCTCCCAGAAATCTTCTCTGTCACAAAGTGAATGTTGACTAAGTGACAGATAGAGTGGCTATGGTTGTGTCTAGGGTATGTCCTTGTAACAATGTGATGTTGAACAACAGATTAATCAAGATGCATCACCACCAAACACCAGTCAGTGAACAAGCGTTAATTTGCGCACATAATATTCCTTTAATTCTGAATTAACACAGACACATGTAACATATAAATCCAGGAACAATAATTCTCTAAGAATATATCTCCATCCCAATGGAACACGTCGAATAACCCTGCCTCTCAAGGCTACTAAAATATCGTCCCACACGACAGGTATACTAGCCTCTCTCTAGGCCCGACTCAAAGTAACCCACTATGGGTCTCGAATTCCACTCACTATCCCTGGAACCCACAGTGCGGAGTTATCTTCCAAACTCCGTCACAATTCTTCACTTTCTCAGACCACGACCTTCTCCTGGTCCGGTCTAGACTCAACTCTCAGCTCGGAGTCCAAACATCAACTGCCCCGTCAATCTTTGTCCCTCTCTTTTCAACAATTCTATCCCCCACAATGCTTCACACACAACACACCACCTCACTGCTCCAACTGTCTGCCCCTTCTTGCAGCCCCTCTCCCTTACCGTTTATCTCCTTATATTCTCTTTCCGGTGAATGCCCTTTCACCTCTTGAACTGTTTATATTGTACGGCCACTCACCTTAATGCCACTGAACACAGGCATGTGACAGGCACCAAACACTGTCACCTCACATAACATCTCGGAACTATCGGTACCAAACACTGTCACCTCACATAACATCTCGGAACTATCGGTACCAAACACTGTCACCTCACATAACATCTTGGAACCAGCGGCACCAAGTATTGTCCACCCCGACATACAATCTTGGTACACCTCGGAGGAACAAATGGATCATCATGGCTTAGCAAGAATGAGGCAGCGAGGAGTAACAAGGGGATCTGGTCGACGCTCAGAGGAAAGGCGAGACGGACATATAATCAGATTGCTACTGGTATTATTGGTGTTGGAACTCTTCGCTGGCTGCCGAGAATGGGGACGGAGCGTCAATGGGAATGCCCCGAATGCTGTGAATCGGTTCCTGGATCAATCAATCAATCAATACAATCTTGGAACTATCGGCGCCAAGCATTGTCCACCCCTGCATACAATCTTGGAACTATCGGCACCAAGCATTGTCACCTGACATACAATCTTGGAACTTACGGCATCAAACATTGTCCACCCTGACACACCAACCTCGAACTATCGGCACCACACATTGTCACCCTGACATACCAACCTGGAATTATCGGTACCAAGCATTGTCCAACCTGACATAAATTCTTTTCACTCTCGGCACCAAACATTGTCCACCCTGACAAACAAACCTGGAACTATCGGCACCAAAGATTGTCACCCTGACACTGTCGTAGTAATACTTTACTTTATTACTTTAGTGTTGTCCCTGGAGTGAGGGGAATCAATACCCACATTTATTTTAATTCAATATCACTATCCTGGAGATATCCACCAGACTCCGTCCACAACACTCCCTCAGTCTAAAGACATCTTCTTCTCACTCTTACTCACCCCTGGATCATGCCCCCTCTCATTCTTCCCCAACATAACATACTTGACAACTCTAGCTTCAACAAATAAATACAAGAAATTTATTAAAGCAAAGAGTATATATGGGAGAAATGTGTGTGTGTATAATGTGTAGAATGTGTGTCGTATATTCTAAGGTGTATATAGACTCAGATCAGTGATTCAGTAGCAAAGTCATTCTCATCATTGTGCTGAGCAAACACCCGCACCATGTAATCCGGACAGACAAACTCACCCAGGTGATGCTTCTCCGGTCACGTGACGACTTTCTCCGTTGTCTCTCGAACCATTAGGATGCTTGGACATCCATGTCGAACACTGTCGAATGCTGTTCTTCAATTTCCTATACTCTGTGAATCTTCTATGCTATTAACTGTTTGTTAACCACAGAATTCTATCACTATTGTTACTGTTACTTGGAAAATCTTAATTGCTCTATTGTCACTGGGTATAACAGATTCCCCATCTCAATAACACAATCTAAATGTTCCAGGTATGTATATAGTTATATGAGGGTTCCAGGTATCTGTGTTATCTATAATGTTCTGACTGTTCAGTGATCAAGCTATCACTTAATAAACACACATATCATTAGTATGTCCTGCTCAGCTGAAGCCAGGTTCCCGCAGACCAACTGGGGTATAAACCCAATTTAAGATGCCTCTCAGAAATCTCTGTCTTCAGTTTGCAAGCCATCATTTTCAATAACTGTGTTTCTAGCTTCACTGTGGAATATCGAAGCACACCCAGATGGAACCTGTAGAATAGAACACCCTGGTGAGAGCAACTCAATTCTGACCTTCATTAGGTGAGTGTAGGCCGATAGCAGCACTCAGCTCTATAACAGAGAAACGAACTCTGTCATACGGCCAAATAGCTCATCACATTATTTGAGCCATGGTAAAACACGGAAAGATTAAAGGAAAAGGGTAGAAACTCAGCAGAGGCCCTACTGGAAGATCCTACCATTTCACATTCCCCTCATCCCTCCCCACTATCCTCAATCTCTCTGAAGAAGTGTCCCACTACATTGGCCTTAACTCCCTGAGTTAAATGATATATCACACAGGCTAGTTTAAACTACACAATTGGCTACTGGTGCCGACGCTCCTATGATACTTTCTATCATCGCACTTCTCATACATTCTATCACTAATCATAATCTAAGCTAAATATGATTAATAGAATACCATATAGCAATTCTCGTTGCAGATGGAGATTATATAATCACAGACTGGATCGATGTCCGCCGATATATCTATATCAACAAATTGACATTATAATCTCGCGCTATAAGACAACTGAGAATGCCGTTCCTCTCCTCATCACTTCAGAACTTGTGGTCGACTAACTCAACTTTGTTTACCTCAGCTAGTTTTAATTTCGAGGCTTGAGTGACGTCACCAAATTGCCTAGACGCTAGACAGTCCAGAATCTGATTTTCTCCCTCTATTTTAGACAGTGTGGAATCACCCCGCTGTCTAGTTTGCTTTCATCTGAGAATCCTTTGTCTCGTACAACAAAAGTCCTGTCTGCCTGTGAACCAGGCAATTTTTTTCCCACATCACAGAATCCATCCGACGTGTATTCCGACATTTCGTCTACACTTCAAAGGCTAACTACCGCCTGGCAGAAGTATGGCGCTATTGTCCGTTTCTCGAACAACCCACATCATACAAAAATGCTGACAGTGTGCAGACAGTTATCGCGACTTGTTTATTCCACATTCTCCCACTCATTAAAGGGGTTTGTCGGTTTTTGGTAGACGACCTTCATGTTTTTCTGTCATCGATCGAAACCTCAAGTTTTTTCGTGACAGACACACCAACCTGAAACTCTCGGCACCAAACATTTTCCACCCTGACACACCAGTGTGGAACTATCGGCACCAAACATTGTCACCCTGACACACCAGCCTGGAACTTTCGGCACCAAACATTATCCACCCTGACACACCAGCCTGGAACTATCGGCACCAAACATTGTCCACCCTGACACACCAGCCTGGAACTATCGGCACCAAACACTGTCCACCCTGACACACCAACCTCGAACACTCGTCACCAAACATTGTCACCCTAACACACCAACCTGGAACTATCGGCACCAAACACTGTCACCTGACACACCAACCTGGAACTCTTGGCACCAAACATTGTCACCCTGACACACCAACCTGGAACTATCGGCACCAAACATTGTCCACCCTGACACACCAACCTGGAACTATCGGCACCAAACATTGTCCACCCTGACACACCAGCCTGGAACTATCGGCACCAAACATTGTCACCCTGACACACCAACCTGGAACTCTCGGCACCAAACATTGTCACCCTGACACACCAACCTGGAACTATCGGCACCACATACTGTCACCCTGACACACCAACCTGGAACTATCGGCACCAAACATTGTCCACCCTGACACACCAGCCTGGAACTATCGGCACCAAACATTGTCACCCTGACACACCAACCTGGAACTCTCGGCACCAAACATTGTCACCCTGACACACCAACCTGGAACTATCGGCACCACATACTGTCACCCTGACACACCAAACTGGAACTATCGGCACCAAACATTGTCCACCCTTACACACCAACCTGGAACTATCGGCACCAAGCATTGTCACCTGACATACAATCTTGGAACTATTGGCACCAAACACTGTCCAACCTGACACACCAACCTCGAACTATCGGCACCACACACTGTCACCCTGACACACTATCCTGGAACTATCGGCACCAAACACTGTCACCCTGACACACCAACCTGGAACTATCGGCACCAAACACTGTCACCTGACACACAATCCTGGAACTATCGGCACCAAACACTGTCACCCTGACACACCAACCTGGAACTATCGGCACCAAACATTGTCACCCTGACACACAACCTGGAACTATCGGCACCAAACACTGTCACCCTGACACACAATCCTGGAACTATCGGCACCAAACACTGTCACCCTGACACACCAACCTGGAACTATTGGCACCAAACACTGTCACCCTGACACACCACCCTGGAACTATCGGCACCAAACACTGTCACCCTGACACACAAGCCTGGAACTATCGGCACCAAACACTGTCACCCTGACACACCACCCTGGAACTATCGGCACCAATCACTGCCACCCTGACACACAAGCCTGGAACTATCGGCACCAAACACTGTCACCCTGACACACCAACCTGTAACTCTTGGCACCAAACACTGTCACCCTGACACACAAGCCTGGAACTCTTGGCACCAAACATTGTCACCCTGACATACCAACCTGGACCTCTTGGCACCAAACACTGTCACCCTGACACAGCAATCTGAAACTATCGGCACCAAACACTGTCACCCTGACACACCAACCTGGAACTCTTGGCACCAAACACTGTCACCCTGACACACTAACCTGGAACTCTTGGCACCAAACACTGTCACTCTGACACACCAACCTGGAACTCTTGGCACCAAACACTGTCACCCTGACACACTAACCTGGAACTCTTGGCACCAAACACTGTCACCCTGACACACCAACCTGGAACTCTTGGCACCAAACACTGTCACCCTGACACACCAACCTGGAACTCTTGGCACCAAACACTGTCACCCTGACACACCAGCCTTGAATTATCGGTACCAAGCATTGTCCACTCTGACATAAAATCTTTTCACTCTCGGCACCAAACATTGTCCAACCTGACCAACCTCGCAACCTGGAACTATCGGCAACAAACACTGTCACCCTGACACACCAACCTGGAACTCTCGGCACCAAACACTGTCACCCTGACACACCAACCTCGAACTCTCGGCACAAAACATTGTCCACCCTGACACACCAACCTGGAATTATCGGTACCAAACATTGTCCACTCTGACATAAAATCTTTTCACTCTCGGCACCAAACATTGCCCACCCTGACATAAATTCTTGGAAATATAGGCACCAAATATTGTCCACCCTGGCATCCAATCTTGGCACTCTCGGCACCAAACATTGTCCACCCTGGCATAAAATCGTGGCATTCTCGGCACCAAACATTGTCCTCCTCGATAACATGGAATAAAATACACGTGTCGGCTGCAGCAGCGCGCTGTATTCAGTAATACAAGTGCATTGGTACGCCAGTCTTATGTGCGAGCTAATTGAAAGAAAGGATAGTTCATAAGTTATATCCACCTGCCAGGACTCCGTCCTCTATACATCGTTACCACATCTTAGTAACTGCCACCAGCCGAAGGGGCGGAGGCGACAGTATGAGAATACGACATGCCATAAATGTTATATTATTGTTTGTATTTTATATAATGTTTATAATTTTATAATGTTTATATATTATTTATATTATATGTGTTGTGTATGTGAATGTAGTTGTTCTATTCTCATATGTGTCACTTAACAATAACAAACGGCAACGCTCAGTGATATACACAAACAAAATAAACACACATAACACCTTGTAAATACACACTGTTTTGTATGAAACTAAAGCATAAAAAAATTCTAATATAATATTGCAAAGGGACATAACAATATAATGTTAATTTTAAGGGACATTACTAACAATATAATACGTATCATGTGACATAAATAATTGTAGTATAGCTTAATCTTTATACGTCTTTTATATAAATTAGTGACAAATATATGCACTATAAACAATAGATACAAATTTCCATAATTTTCACAGCTTGTATAAAAGTATATCTTTTGCTTACATATGTGAAAAATTTTATTACTCATGTTCCTATTTCATCTTAATATAGAATTTAATGTCTTTCAATGAAACCTTATAGAATCGGAATATATGCAGGCTAAGCGCAATTTTTTACCGGCCTTTTCTAATAAAGGCCAAGTATCCTTAACATTTATTCAGCACTTTAAATACTCGCATTCGAAAAACCGCTGCGGGCGATTTAGCGGCAGACCGCCCAGCGTTGTTATTTTTTTTTTTCGAAATGGTATGGGCGCCTGTCGTTCAAAATGGAAAGGCAAACTACCGAAAGTCAACTGGCCAAGAGATCACAACAGCAAAAAATGATGGTGTTGACTGCAACGTCCTGTAAAGGATATGTAACTAATCAAAACAATGTTTTCCCGTAGTTAATTTGAATAACGAAGACACAAACAATAGATTGCACGATTTATTGTCCGACATATTTTGCTGTATCTCGTCAGTTTTATCTAGTTATTTTACTTAACGTTGTGTGAATTCGGCACTATGTACCTGAAGAGATGCAGCGAAATATGCCAGGCAATAAACAGTGCAATCTATTATATGCAACTACCTTTTTACACTTTGGATTGTATAACGGCAATTTGACTCAGATCAAAGTGTAGTATTGTATTACGCTCGCACATTGCCGTTTTGACAGACGATAGTCTATTACTCTGTACTTCAAAACGAGGTACAATACTTCATTTTTAATTCACCGCAAAGGATTTCCGGCTATTCCCGGGAAATCACGTGACATAGTGGGTGTAGGGGTGTGTTGATATACTCTGCAATGGAGGCTGAGACATTTTGGAGGCGCTGAAAGTGCAACTGTATTTATTAATTACAGAAACAGACATATGAAACATACAAAAGCAAGTGCTATTGTGTAATGTATTTATTGAAATAAAGAATCATATAATTGAATGTGTTGTCGATCTCTTCTAGTTGAGTGTGTGGTGGACTGCTAGACAAAGCTATCTCATCTCATCACATCATGTTCCTCTTGTACCTTGCGGTGTCGAGGTGAAGTATAAACTTTGTGAGAGTGCCCGACTATGGGCTTCATATATCGATATGCCCATGGACTCTGCTATTCCCTCCGTCCAACGTTTACGTGGTCCGCCTCTTCCTCTGTTTCCATCTGGTCTGTACATCATTGCTTGTTGTGGTATGCTGTTGACTGGTAACCTACTTGCATGGCCAAACCATTTGACTTGCTGCTTTCTGAATAAATCTAGTGCTGCTTTAACCCCCACTTTAGTCCTGATTTCTTCATTTCTGATCTTATCTCTTCTTGATACATTGAGTATTCTTCTCAGGAACCTCATTTCTGTTATTGCTTTTTTCTTTTCTCTTTTTCTGTCACTGTCCAGGTTTGGCATTGGTAACATAGAGTTGGTAGGAAGATTGTGTTGTAAAGTGCTTTCTTAGTAGTTACTGATACATGTTTGTTCTTTAGTATTGGTGCCATTTGTCCAATGAGTTGATTTGCCTTATTGCACCTATTTTCGATCTCGTCTTCTGATCTGCCATTTGATGATATTATACTTCCTAGGTACTTGAAACTCTTTAATTGTTTCAAGGGATGTTCGTTTAGGTGAATTGTTGTTGTTTGTATCTAGGTCTGCAAGGTGTGGAATACGCCTGGCCCTGCAGCCAGCAGGGTTAGGATCGGCTAGCCTCTCCCAGGAGGGGTGAAGAGCGAAAATTAGTAGCCTGCCGATGACCCGCAGACTACACAAGTCAACCCCCACCTCCGCGTGATGCAGACCGGGCAACCATGACCGCGAGGTCATGGGCTAACGGGGCTATGGCTCGCCATAGGGGATGGACTCCCTATGGTCAGATTTGTGTCCTAAACCTGAGACTGGCCTAGCAAGCCGGCAGGGGATCTTCATACTGCTCGTGTGGGCAAGGACTCGAGTTCATGGCCAGTGTGCCTTGGAGAATACAACATCGGTCGCATGAATGATAATGGGCTAAGGCTGCTGGAGCATTGCACTAGAAATGACCTATGTATTACAAACTCCTTTTTTAAAACAAAAGAGTTGCATAAGGTCACATGGAAACATCCAAGATCCGGCCATTGGCATCAGCTGGACTTTCATTATCACACGGAGACAACATCTGAACCATACATCATTAACTCGAAGTTACCACATGTGCTGACTGTGATACAGATCATTCTTTGGTTGTTGCAAGGGTTAGACTGAGACCAAAGAGAATCTACACGGCTAAACACAAATCTAGCCCCAGGATTAATATTATCAACACTCACGATCCTGGAAAGTGCTTTGAATTTCAACATCAACTTGAAGACGCTTTCACTGATACATCAGAAAATTGTACAGTAAATGATAAATGGCGTAAACTTAAGGAAACTATTTATAAAACAGCGGTAAGGGTTTACGGCACTGTGGATCATAAGAGGCAGGACTGGTTTGCGGCAAACAGCCAGATACTGCAGCCCTTGATTGATAAAAAGAAGATAGCTCTCTTAAGAAACAAGGAAAGACCAACGCGTAACACTCTGAGTGAGCTGAAGCAAGCAAGGAAGGATGTGCAAAAGGCTGCCAGGCAGTGTGCGAATGACTATTGGATCAAGTTATGTGAGTCCATTCAAATCGCAAGTGATAAGGGAAACATCAGAAGCATGTATGAAGGGATAAAGAAAGCCTGTGGTCCAATGATCAAAAGAAGTGCACCGCTGAAAACCTTGACTGGAGAAATCATCACTGATAAGAAACAGCAGATGGATAGATGGGTCGAGCACTATTTAGAGCTTTACTCAAGTGAGACCAAGCTAGCGGATGATGCCCTCAACGCCATAGAGGCCCTGCCAACTCTTGACCACCTGGACACACTTCCCACCATAACAGAAGTTAAGTGTGCTATAAATGAACTTGCGTCTGGCAAGGCTCCAGGTAAGGATGGGATTCCAATAGAGGTAATCAGGAGTGGGCAAGACACACTCACTCTACAGATCCACCAGCTAATAGAGCTATGCTGGCGAGAAGGACAAGTCCCACAGGATTTCAAAGATTCAAACATCATAACGCTGTACAAGAACAAGGGCGATCGGAGCGACTGTAACAACTATAGGGGTATCTCACTTCTGTGTATTGTTGGGAAAGTATTTGCCAGAATTGTTCTGCGCAGACTTCAAGTCCTGGGAGATCAAGTCTACCCCGAATCACAGTGCGGCTTCCGTCAGAACCGGTCTACCATTGATATG
This sequence comes from Cepaea nemoralis, assembly GCA_014155875.1. NCBI lineage: Eukaryota > Metazoa > Mollusca > Gastropoda > Stylommatophora > Helicidae > Cepaea > Cepaea nemoralis. The sequence goes on along the minus strand of JACEFZ010007332.1, from coordinate 330,561 downwards.
ATATTCTCATTGCGACAGATGCAAGAAAAATGCCGGGAACAAAATCAGCCACTGTTTATTGCCTTCATCGACCTCACAAAGGCATTCGATTTGGTCAGTCGTGAGGGTCTGTTCAAAGCACTAAAGAAGATTGGCTGCCCACCAACTCTTCTGTCCATTGTGGAATCGTTCCACACAGGCATGAAGGGTATAATCAAGTTTGATGGCTCAACTTCAGAAGAGTTTGAAATCAAGAGTGGAGTTAAGCAAGGTTGTGTACTATCCCCCACCCTCTTTGGGATATACTTTTCACTTCTACTGAAATATGCCTTTCGCGATCAGGATGACGGTATATACATTCACTCACGCTCAGATGGTGGCCTCTATAATGCTCAGAGATTGAAGGCCAAGACCAAAATTAGGAGGGTACTAATCAGAGATTTGCTTTTTGCGGATGATGCTGCGATTACGACTCACTCTGAGGAAGAATTACAACATCTACTATCTGCATTCTCCAATGCTTGTTCTGAATTTGGTTTAACAATTAACAAAAAGAAGACACAGATTATGTCACAAGGTGCACATGGTGTACCATCAATCTTTATTGACGACGCCGAACTGGAGATAGTAGACCATTTTACATATCTAGGAACAGAGGTAAATAGCAAATTATCCCTCGATCAGGAAATCAACATCAGGATTGGCAAGGCAGCAACAACAATGAACATGTTAGCAAAAAGAGTCTGGGAGAACAGGAAGCTTACTGCCAAAACAAAAGTCCTCGTCTACCAAGCCTGTGTCCTTAGTACTCTTCTTTATGGCAGTGAAACCTGGACAACTTACTCACGCCAAGAGAAACGTTTAAACAGCTTTCATATGCGGTGTCTGCGAAGAATACTTGGTATTAAGTGGCAAGACAAAATAACAAATACTGAAGTATTGGAAAGATCAGGTTGGGTGACGGTGTATTCCATTGCTCAGTCTTCGTAGACTTAGATGGATAGGACATGTTAGGAGGATGGATGATGGTAGAATACCAAAGGACATCTTTTTTGGTGAATTACAGACGGGTAGGAGATCTCAGGGTCGGCCTCTACTACGATACAAAAATGTGTGTAAGTGGGACATGATTGATACAGGCATTGATAATGCACACTGGGAGCAAGTCGCCGCTGAACGTGTTGCATGGAGGGCAACTATCAGAAATGGAATAAAGACAAAGGAGAAAATGATTGCAGATAAAGCACACACAGAGCGTGAGAGACGTAAGATGGTGCAAAATGGTGGAAATGACCATGTTTTCACATGCATCTACTGTGGGCAAACATTTGCAGCAAGAATTGGCCTTACCAGCCACACTCGCCACCGCCATGGGTCGTAGTTATTAAGCCTTTTTGAAGCACAATGTACCAAACTATCGTCTGTCAAGACGGAAAGGTGCCAATGAATATACAAGTAAATGGGAATATTCTTAAACGAATGAATCGGTACAATTATCTCGAAACATTCATACATGTAATGGGCTAGTAATGGGAGATGCCTTGAAAAGATTAGAACAAGAATCGCCACACAAGTGTTGAGGTGCTACTCTGAATCTGTACTTTTGTATGAATGTGAAGTGGGAACAATGGGCAGACAAGCCGAAAAACATCGAATGGCTGTGGAAATGTGATTTCTGGGGAAAATTCAAAGAATATACTGGAAAGACAGAAAAACCAATGACCGAGTACCACAAGAAAGAAATGAAAACCGAAAACTGATTAGAGAAATTAGACGTAGACAGTCACAATTGATTTGAAACGTCATAAGAAAAACATTAATTGGAGAACTTGGTGACAAATGGCAAGACTGAGGGGAAGACATCAATTGGAAGGCAGAGAAGCAAATACCTGGAGGGCTTGGCCATGTGGTATGGTCGAGACAAGAACACTGAGCTATTCCACACCTCTAGTGATGCGTGAGATGGCGAAACATGACCGTCCACGATTATCGGCACGGCACATGATGATGATGATGATGATGATGATGATGATGATGAAGAAGAAGTTGGAGTGAGTTTGCTGATGGCGAGGGACAACTGGTAATAAGTAAAGCTAATCCACACGCAAAATTCAGTCTAGTGCTACTAGAAGTAGCCAAGTTCAAAGCGAAATAAAAGCGTAATAAATATATTTTGAAATAGGTTAACTCGCATCACAAGAAGTTAAAAGTTAGTTGCATATCTTTTACAGGACGTGGCAATCAACACCAGCGTTTTTGCTGTTGTGATCTCTTGACAAGTTTACGTTCAGTAGTTTGCCATTGCATTCTGAACGACCGGCACCCATACCATTTCGTAAAAAACCAACGCAAGGCGGTCTACTGCCAAATCGCCATCAGCTGTGTTTCGAACGCGGGTATGCGAGATTACGAACTGAGTCCGTAACCTCTTCGCCACGGAGTCGGTATCAGAAGAAGACAGAAGTTCTGGAGGCACCTATCACAATCAGCGAACTGGAGCTAGCCATAAAAAGAATGTTTGCATATCCTCTACAAGACATCGCTGTCAACATCAACATCTTTCAGCTGATTGTTGATTTCTTGGCAAGATTACGCTCAGTAGTTTACCATTGCTTTGTGAGCGACCGGCTCACATACCCCTAAGATACCAAAGCGGATAGAACCGCTACCGATTCTCGCCGTCGTCACGTTATTCACAAGAGTATACGGGATTACGGAGAAAGTCGCTAACACCTAGGCCAGGGAGACCAGCTCAAAACTGAATATGAGAAAGTCACCAGGGGCGGATGATATCTCCAAAGAAATGATCAGAAACCTAGAAACAGAGGTCAAAGCAAAGATGTTGCAGATCTTCAATAGCCTGATTGCTTCGTGTTTATCTGACATGTTTGAATAAGATTGTTATACCTCAAAGTAGAAGTTGTTTGATTATGAAGGAATTAGACCACAACGTTCTCTGTTTCTTGTATTTGTTTTCTAGTGATGCTGACTCTTTTCACTTCGTGCAGATAAACTTGTTTATAACCTCTTTTAATTATCGACTACCAAACAATGTCACTCCGACAAGCAATCATAAATTATCAACACCAAACACTGTCACCTGATATAAAATCTTGGAACTATTGGCACCAAACAGTGTTACCTGATATAAAATCTTGGAAGTATTGGCACCAAACACTGTCACCTGATATAAAATCTTGGAACTATTGGCACCAAACACTGTCACCTGATATAAAATCATGGAACTATTGGCACCAAACACTGTCACCTGATATAAAATCTTGGAACTATCGGCACCAAACACTATCACCCTGACACACCAACCTGGAACTATTAGCACCAAACACTAACACCAGAAATAAAATCTTGGAATATCTGCACCAAACAGTATCATTTGACACACAAGCCAGAAAATATCGGCGTCAAACACCGTCACCTGACATACAATCTTGGAACTATCGGCACCAAACATTGTCCACCCTGACATACAATCTAGGAACTATCGGCACCAAACATTGTCCACCCCGACATACAATCTTGGAACAATCGGCACCAAACATTGTCCACCCTGACATACAATCCAGGAACTATCGGCACCAAACATTGTCCACCCCGACATACAATCTTGGAACTATCGGCACCAAACATTGTCCACCCTGACATACAATCTAGGAACTATCGGCACCAAACATTGTCCACCCCGACATACAATCTTGGAACAAACGGCACCAAACATTGTCCACCCTGAAATACAATCTAGGAACTATCGGCACCAAACATTGTCCACCCTGACATACAATCTTGGAACTATCGGCACCAAACATTGTCCACCCTGACATACAATCTTGGAAATATCGGCACCGAACATTGTCCACCTTGACATACAATCTTGGAACTATCGGCACCAAACATTGTCCACCCTGACATACAATCTTGGAAATATCGGCACCGAACATTGTCCACCCTGACATACAATCTTGGAACTATCGGCACCAAACATTGTCCACCCTGACATACAATCTTGGAACAATCCGCACCGAACATTGTCCACCCTGACATACAATCTTGGAACTATCGGCACCAAACATTGTCCACCCCGACATAAAATCTTCGAACTATCGGCACCAAACATTGTCCACCCTGACATACAATCTTGGAACTATCGGCACCGAACATTGTCCACCCTGACATAAAATTTTGGAACTATCGGCACCAAACATTATCCACCCTGACATACAATCTTGGAACTATCGGCACCGAACATTGTCCACCCTGACATAAAATCTAGGAACTATCGGCACCAAACATTGTCCACCCTGACATAAAAATCTTGGAACTATCGGCACCAAACATTGTCCACCCTGACATACAATCTTGGAACTATCGGCACCGAACATTGTCCACCCTGACATAAAATCTAGGAACTATCGGCACCAAACATTGTCCACCCTGACATAAAATCTTGGAACTATCGGCACCAAACATTGTCCATCCTGACATACAATCTTCGAACTATCGGCACCAAACATTGTCCACCCTGACATAAAATAAAATATACGTGTCAGCTGCAGCTGTACGCTGTGTCCAGTAATTCAAGAGCATTGGTGCGACAGTCTTGTGCGAGTTCATTGAAAGAGAGAATATTTCATAAGTAACATCCACCTGCCAGGACACCGCCCTCTAGACATCGTTATCACTTCTCAGTGACTGCCACCAGCCCTAAGGGAGTTGGCGACCGCATGACAATACACCATGCCATAAATGCTATATTATATGTATTTATGCCGGCGTCGTGGCTTAGAGGTTATGACTTTTCTCCGTAATCTCGTATACTCTCGTGGGTTAACGTGATGACGGTAAGAATCAGCGGTGGTTCGAATCGCATCGATAACTTACGGTGTATGTGAGCCGGCCGCTCAGAAAGCAATGGCAAACTACTGAGCGTAATCTTGCCAAGAAATCAACATACAGCTGAAAGATGCTGGTGTTGACAGCAATGTCCTGTAAAGGATATGCAGAAAAAAAAATAAATATGTATATGAATGTAGTTGTTCTATTCTCTCATGTGTCACTTAACACTAACAAACGGCCACGTTCAGTGATATACACAAACAAAAGAAACACACATTATACCTTGTAAACACACACTTTTTGGTATGAAATAAAGTTTAAAATAAAATCTATTATAATAAAATATTTAAAAGGTGACATAACAACAAAACAGCATTTTCAAGGGACGTTACTAAAAGTAGTGTAAACGAATTAGGTAATTTATATAATTGTAGTATTTGTCTTAATCTTTATGTGTTTATAGAAATTAGCGAAAGTTATACGCTCTATCAATATTGGATTACATCTATAAAGTATTTTAAAGTTTGTGGAAAAGATATGTGTTATTCAACATAAGAGAAAATTTTATTACCCACTTTCTTATTTATCCTTTACGTTACATCAAAGGTTGTCAACCTCATTACATAATGTGGATAATGACGTCTTTAAGTAAACAATTTTTGCCGGCCTTTAAAGGCCACGTTTTGGCTAAGATCAAAGTGTAGCTGGGCCCGTCTGGGAACCACGAGCCCCTTAAAAATAAATACATAATAACCTTTGTATTCATTCAACATTTTGTATCTAGAATTTGGTTTAAATTACAGTGTGGTCGTAGCATCTGCTCTTGTATCACGACAGTGATTTAGAGTAAACTTATCTGCACTTGATCTGGCTATGGCCACCAACATAGGTGGTCATCACAATGGACAATGAGCAGACAAGCTGAAAAACATCTAGTTGAGTTGAGTTGAGCTAACAACTGACATCGCTGCACTCAGGACATGCCCATACGCGCTCCGTCCCCTTGTTCAACAGCCAGCGAAGAGTCACAATACTAATCGTTCCCAACGCTATCTGATTGGAAGTTCTGGTCTTCCCTCTCAGTTTTGAGATTCTACCGGAAACCCTGCCAATCCCCCGCAATCTTATCCTTTCCACAAACGGGTTCTAAATCTGTTCCTCCACCTTCTACACCTGGTACCATAGGCGCACGACCACATCACCCTTGTCCATAGGTAATCTACTACAAAGCGGTTCACCCCCGACGCCCCTCCTCGCACTCCCTCATAGCCAGGGCGAAAAATCCATACACTTCTTACAATCTGTGACCTCTGAATCGAAGTGAGCCATTCCACACGAAACATTCCTTTCTCCACCTTACTAAGCATACTCCTTGAGTCCGTGATGAAGACAATGTGTGTTGCAGGGGTCTCCTCTAACCAACGGAATGCCGCTGTGACTGCTTCCACCTCCATTCTCATGCTGGAGGTCGTAGCCTCATATGCCAGACTCTCCTTTTTTAAAACAATCATCCATTAGCCTTCCCAATGAAACCGCAACCACTTCGTCTGTTTCTCACCACTGACCATCAGTATAGATCACTATGTCACCTTGATGTGTATTACTTTGGACCAGTTGTTGCACCTCAAACTCTGTTCCTCCCCCACCGTAACCTCACAGTCTTCCTTCCTAATGACCGATGACAAGGCTTCTTTGACCATATCTCTAGTAGCTCTATTTTGCTGATCCGTCTGTCTTAAAAATCGTGCAAGAAAAGCCTAACCTCTGTCCTGGTTAGTTGTCATACGTTGGTTGTTATCATCATAAACGGTACCATATGTACCAGGCATCGACTGTCTGTTCATCTGTCGGTACAGCTTCCTGAATTTACTCAATGTCACATTCTCACCGACTTCATTTATAAACTACTAGCAGACCCGGCCCGGCTTCGCCCAGTCCCTGGTGGGGAGCATCTCATTTAATTCATATAAGTAGTCATATAAGCTCCCGTTCCCGTTCCTGTCTGTCTGTCTGTCTGTCTGTCTGTTTGACCCTGCCCGGCATCGCCTGGCTCCTAGTGTGGAGCATCTCATTTAATTCATATAAGTAGTCATATAAGCTCCCGTTCCCGTTCCCGACTATCTATCTGTCTGTCTGTCTATCTGTCTGTCTGTCTGTCTGTCTGTCTGTCTGTCTGTCTGTCTGACCCGGCCCGGCTCCGCCCAGCCCCTGATGGGGAGCATCTCATTTAATTCATATAAGTTCCCGTTCCCGACTATCTGTCTGTCTGTCTGTCTGTCTGTCTGTCTGTCTGTCTGTCTGTCTGTCTGTCTGTCTGTCTGTCTAATCATTTATTGGTTGCGGTTAGAACAACCTTAGATAAACGAAGACCAACTTGCAAAAAGCATTAGAAAGAGCACTTGAAAGATCTTTACATATTCCCCCAACAATTAACTTGGGTATATGGAACAGCGGCAGCAGCAGCAGAAGAAGAAGAAAAAGGAGGAGTAGGAGGAAGGAGGAGGAAGAGGGTGGAGGAGGGAGGAGGAGGAGGGAGGAAGAGATAGGCGGAGAGAGGAGGAGGAGGGAGGAGTACGGAGGAATAGGAGGGAGGAGGAAGAAGGATTAGGAGGAGGGGGAAAGAGGAGAAGGAGGAGGAGGGAGGAGGAGGAAGATGGAGGAGGAGTAGAGAGGAGGAGGGAGAAGGAGGAGGAGGAGGAAGGAGGAGGAAGAGGGAGGAGGGGAGGAGGAGGAAGAGGGAGGAGGAAGAGGGAGAAGGAGAACGCAGGAGGAGGAGGGAGAGGGAGGAGGAGGGAGGAGGAGGAGGGGGAGAAGGAGGAGGAGGAAGAATGATGAGGAGGAAGGAAGAGGAAGGAGGAGGAGGAGGAGGTAGAGGGAGGAGGAGGAGGAGGAGGAGGAGGAGGTAGGAGGAAGAGGGAGGAGGAGGGAGGAGGAAGAGATAGGCGGAGAGAGGAGGAGGAGGGAGGAGGAGAAGTAGGGAGGAATAGGAGGGAGGAGGAGGAGGGATTAGGAGGAGGAGGAGAGAGGAGAGAGGAGGAGGAAGAGAGAGGAGGAGGGAGAAGGAGGAGGGAGAAGGAGGATGGAGGAGGGAGAGGGAGGGGGAGAGGGAAAAGGAGGAGGAGGAGGATGGAGGAGGAAGAGGAGGGAGATGGAGGAGGGGGAGCGGAAGAGGAAGAGGGTAGGAGGAGGAGGAGGGGAGAGGAGGAGGAGGGATGTGGAGGAAGGAGGAGGGATTAGGTAGAGGGAGGAGGAGGGAGGAAAGGGATGAGGAGAGAGGAGGAGTAGAGAGGAGGTAGGAGGAGGAGGAAGAGGGAGGAGGAGGAAGGGGGAGGAGGAAGAAGAGGGAAGATGAGGGAGAGGGAGGAGGGGAAGCGGAAGAGGGTAAGAATTGGAGGAGGGAAGAGGAGGAGGAGGGGAGAGGAGGAGGGGAGAGGAGGGAGGAGGCGGAGGGAGAAGGAGGAGGGAGGAGGAGGGAGAATGAGGAGGGGAGGAAGGAAAGCGAGGTGGAAGAGGATTAGGAGGGAGGAAGAGGAGGAGAGGAGGAGGAGGGTGGAGGAAGGAGGTAGAGGGAGGAGGAGGAGGAAGGAAAGGGAGGAGGAGCAGGAAGGTGGAGAGAGGAGGTAGAAGGAGGAGGAAGGAGGAGGAGGTAGAGGGAGAAGGAGGAGGGAGGATGAGAAGGGAGGAGGAGGGAGTAGGATGGAGGAGGAAGAGGGAAAAGGAGGAGGAGGAGGGAGGAGGATGAGGGAGAAGGAGGAGGGAGGAGGATGAGGGAGAAGGAAGGAGACAGGAGGAGGATGAGGGAGAAGGAGGCAGGAGGAGGAGGAGGGAGAGGGAGGAGGCGGAGGGAGAAGGAGGAAGGAGTAGGAGGGAGGAGGATGGAGGAGGAAGGGAGAGGAAGAGGGAGAAGGAGGAGTAGGAGGCGGAGGAGGTAGAGGGAGTAAGAGAAGAGAGGAGGAGGGAGTTCGCCATTCCGAATTCATACTCGTCTAGGTTCTGTGATTTCGGTCCTTCCATTGATTGTTCTTCCCTTCTAAATGACTGTAGATAACTTCCTTACACATAAAAAGATGAATTGTTATTGATATTGCCGTGGCATGGAGGAATATCAGCAGCAGAGTTGATCCAGAAAACCAATGACCGAGATCTATGGAGAGCCATGAATGCCTACGCCAGCCGGCACGGCACTTGATGATGATGATGATGATGATTGCCGTGTGACGATTCTGTGTAGTCACGTCATTTTCTTCGCTTTCCCTAGCGTTTTGGTTCGGGGATTCTTTCATCATCATCATCATATATTTACGTACGTATTTTGGGAGGGGGAGGAGGAAGGAGGAGGAAGAAGAAAAAAAATACGACAGTTGGCAGCTCTGGAATGAAAGGAAGACGTGTAGAAAATTTCATCTCAATCGGATGGGCCGTTAGCGAAAAAATAAAGGACATACATATATATTTACATACATACACTTTGTTTTATATATATAGATTCCCACTTCATCATTTTTGCCTCTGCTGCCTGGAGTTTAAGATAATACACCTTTACTTTGTTTTAAAAATATCTTCCAGCCTCCTCCAATTTTGTGTCAACTGCATTTGCTGCTCTCCGCACCCTCTGCCAATTCCTTATGGCGGTCCTCTGTTCCCTCCATTATTTCCCCACCTCTGGTATCCACCATGGTGGTTGGGTGGAGATTCTCCTTGTTGTTTTAGATCTTCCCTATGATCTAAGGCGCTCCAAGAGTGAAGAGTGGTCGCAATCATAACTGAATGCTCTCCTGGTTCTTATAGTCCTGACTGTGCTGGACCTAGGTGTCATTACAGAACAGGGGAAGTGGTCGCTTCCATGGTCCCCAATGACACTCCATTTTATGTCTGATGCCGCCTCTTGGGATACAAGTGCCTGGTCGATGGCCGTGTGATGGTTCCCCCGGTCTAGTTGCCTAGTTGATGTCCCGTCATGTAGACAGACAACATCCATCTCAAGCAAGGCCTCAGCAAGAGCAGTACCCTGCCTGTTCTCTCCCGACCTGTCCCACTCTGTGGCTGGTGCATTGTCCTTCTGTTCACGTGTGAATTTATTCCTAGACTCCTGAGGGGTCATCGCTGGAGCTACAGAGTTCGTGCTTCGTGCGAGGCTTTCTACACTGCAGAAAGAGACTGAGCCATACGGGATAAAACCCGGTGCAATGAAGTCGAGCCTGCCGAGTTTTAAGACTTTTTTTTCTTTAAGAGAGAAAAACCAATAACCAAGTCCTATAAGAAACAAATGAAAACCGTATACTGATTAGAGAAATTAGACGCATACAATCGCAGTTTTTGGAAACGCTATGAGCAGAAATAAATTGGAGAACTTGGTGACAACTGGCAAGATTGAGTGTAAGAGAACAAAGGGAAGGCAGATGAGTAAACACCTGTGCTGCTTGGCCACGTGATATGGTCGAGACAAGAACACTGAGCTGATCCACAACTCTGATGATCGTGTAAGAAGGCGAAACATTACCGTCCACGCTTATCGTCACGGCACATGATGATGACGATGATGCTGATGATGATAACGATGATGAAGTCGGAGTGAGTTTGCTGATGGCGAAGGACAACTGGTAATAATTAAAGCTAATCCACACGCAAAATTCAGTCTAGTGCTGCTAGAAGTATGGATTACGCTCAAGCTTAAAGTGGGCGTGCGCAAAAACAACAACAACAACAACAACAACAACAACAACAACAACAACAACAACAACAACAACAACAACAACAACAACAACAACAACAACAACAACAACAACAACAACAACAACAACAACAATTGTAATAACTATATTTTGAAAGAGCTTAACTCACAAAGAGAACTGGTTACTCGCATCACAAGAAATAATTCAAATTCTTGGAGTGAACATCCCTGTTCGAACATGAACCGAAGACTTTCAGAAGGAGCGGCAGACAAGTATCATCCCTCGATTGCCCTAAATGTTTACTTACACATGTCTTCTTATTCTTCAAGTTGCTTATTACCTCATACTTAATTCTGTAACTGCTGTTGTATTGCACACCTGGTGTAAATTCTATCAAGGTAAATGAATTCTCTTAGCAGATACTGCTATTGGAATGTGAGGGGTCAAGTCTTCACAGATTCTTAGCCACAGCATAATGAAATGACGTGACCAGCAGCTCTCCTCACTTTATCTTCTTTAGCCCTTTCTAATGATGTCCGTTGTATGTCCATGGCCTTGTTTGTGTCTCTGTCCTCTGTAAATCCATATTGTTCATCTCTTATTTCTAACATTGTCCACTTTTGTACAAATATCACAATGGCTCTTAGAAATAGCATATCATGTGGCAAGTATTAATAACAGACAATGAAATAATGCAAGAATTATTAGCTGCAAAATGTTTTAATACTCAAATAGAGCATTTCAAGAAATAGTTCAAAGAAACATAAAAAATGTAAGTAATTTGTTATCATTATAGAATAATAATTAAAACAGCTTAGATCACAGGGAAGATCTAAAATAACAACAAAAACAACTCTCGGCACCAGACATTGTCCTCCACGCTGACAAGGAATGAAATATAGGTGACAGATGCAGCTCCGCGCTATATCCGGTAATTCAAGGGCATGAGAATATGCCATGCCATAAATGTTATCCGGTTAGCGGGGTATGGGTATCCCCTATCAAAGGAGATGTAATACGCCTCCTTTCCTCTGTTAGTCTACGGGACACCCTTGGGCAAGGTGGAGTACCCGTTTAGCCCCCCGATCAAGGTTACGTGAAGCCATGGAAGCAGGTGGTGGATGGAGTGTGAGAGCAGCCGACAGATTGTTGTTGGTTATGGTCTTGCACTCTGCGGCGATAGGCAGATGATCTCATCAGTAGAGACAATGGCTATGACCACCGACTAATACAGTCACTGCCCAGAAGGAAAGCAATGGCAAACTACCTTCTGCAAAACTTGCCAAGAAACCATAGCAACCATGAAAGAAAACATAATAAGAAAGAGATCTGGTGGCGAGACCCCCAGGCCAGGCAGATCAGATAACACTGGGGAAGAGTGTGACACAGGGACCAGTACTAGTAATCGTAATGACGGAGTTAATCCTGACTGTGTTACCAAGGAAATCCCCTGTGTCAGACTAAGAAACAGAGTGAGAATAGCAACATGGAGTGTGAGAAGTCTGTATGAGGGAAAGCTTAAAGTAGTGAGTGATGAGATTGAGAGGTTAAACGTTCAAATTTTAGTAATTAGTGAACATCGCTGGAGCGGCAAGGGACATTTTACAACTGAAAATGGAAGTATTTTCATTTATTCTGGTAGAGACGCCGGAGGCCAGAGTGGAGTGGCATTTTGTTTAGATAAGACAACTGCAAAATCTTTAATGGGATATAATCCAGTTAGTGATAAAATCCTCACTATTAGACTTAAAGGCCGTCCCAAAAACACAACTCTCATACAGATATATGCACCTACTTCAACAGTAGAGGAGGACGAAATTGAAGATTTTTACAACACACTACAAGACACATTAAATAAGATTGGTCATAATGATATAACAATAATAATGGGAGATTTTAATGCAAAAGTTGGTGCAGGAAGAGCTGAAAATGAGAGAAACGTTTTAGGAAAATTTGGATTAGGAAATAGAAATGATGCAGGTGACAAATTAATTGAATTTTGCACAGAAAATGAGTTAACGATAGCCAACACGCTTTTTAAACAACATCCAAGAAGACTTTTCACATGGAAGTCTCCAGACAATATTACCAAAAATCAGATAGATTATATTTTAATACAAAGAAGATGGAGATCAAGCATAACATCTGCAAAAACCCTACGTAGTGCAGACTGTGATACAGATCATCAGTTATTAGAAGCAGATCTGAAATTAAAACTCAAAAAGCTTATCCGAGGACCAAGGCCACTTCAGTTTTGATCTCACAAAAATACCGGATGCATACACTGTAGAAGTTAGGAATCGCTTTGGGGTCTTGATGTCTGTACAAGAAGAAATGACACCTGATGAACTGGCAGTACAAGCTAGAGATATCTTGATAACTGCAGCCAAAGATTTAATTCCGACCAAGAAAAAGCAACTTAAGCCATGGATTACATCAGACACATTAGAATTAATAAAACAACGAAGGGAACTTAAACAGAAAGGAGGTGAATCCGATAACAGCAGGATGAAGTATAAATCTTTAACTCGAGAAATAAGAAAGAACACAAGAAAGGACAAAAATCAATATATACAAGATTGCTGTACCAGAATAGAGCAATATCATAAGACTGGAAGAGATTATGAAATGTTCAAAGAAATGAAGTTATTGACAAGAAATGTTCAACCTCAATTGAATGTTATCTGTGACAAGATGGGAAATACCTTAACATAATCTAGACAAATTCTAGAATGATGGCGAGAGTACTGCAGTGGAATGTATGATATGAGTGACAGTGAGGATATGAATGAGATACATGAACCAATGGCAGCAGAGACAGAACCTGAACCCTCATTAGATGAAATTGCTTGGGCTATAAAGCACCTGAAGAATGGTAAATCACCTGGATGATCATACCAGCTGAACTAATAAAAGCGGGAGGAGAAGAAAGCATACACATATATCATGCATTATGTACAAAGATTTGGAAATATGGTATGTGGCCAAAAGATTGGAAGAGAACTATCTTCATTCCAATACCAAAAAAGGGCAACCTGAAATTATGTACCGACTATAGAACTGTTTCCCTGATCAGTCATGCAAGTAAAATTCTACTAAAAGTCATAATGGGAAGACTTCGTAAGAAAATGGAAGAAGAGATTAACGTAGTTCAAGCTGGATTTAGACAAGGAAGAGGAACAAGAGATCACATATTCAACATGCGTTTAATAATAGAGAAGTGCAGAGAATTTAATGTAAACCTATTCTCATGGTTTGTGGATTATTCAAAAGCATTTGACTGTGTACAACATCAGAAACTTTGGGAAATCATGAGGAATATGGGCTTTCCATCACATGTAGTACAACTCATAAAAATGCTCTATCTAGACCAACAAGCAGCAGTTAGAATAGATGGCGAGGCATCAGATTGGTTTGACATCAAGCAAGGAGTCCGTCAGGGCTGCGTGCTGTCACCCTATTTGTTTAACCTGTACGCCGAAAATATAATGAGAAATGTAAGAGATGATATAAACAGGGAGCTATATGATGCCCTAAATATTGGCGGTCATGACATACCGGAGATTCGATATGCTGATGATACAGTATTACTATCCACAACACAGAATGGCATAGAAAACCTAATAGCTTCAACCCAATTGAATAGTGAAAATCACAACTTATATCTTAACATAGCAAAAACAAAGATAATGCATACAGATAAAACTACTATGGAGAAAGAAATATACATTAATGGGGAAAAATTGGCGGTAGTGGAAAATTTTGAATATCTTGGTTCATTGATTACCAACAACGGTGACACAATGAAAGAAATTAAACGGCGACTATCAATTGCTCTTCAAAGACTAAAACAGCTGAATAAATTATGGAGTGGGACAGATAGAACTACAAAAATTAGATTTTTAAGAGCATGCATCTTTCCCATTGCAACATACGCCTGTGAGACATGGACACTTACTAAACAAGCTGAACAGCGCATAAACGCCTTTGAATATAAATGTTATAGACGAGTTCTAAGAATATCTTGGGTAAAGAAAAGAACAAATGCATCCATACTTCAAGAGTTGAATATTGAAGAAGGTTGGCTATTAAAGACGATAAAACAAAGAAAATTGAAATATTTTGGTCACTTGAAACGTCACGAAAGTTTGGAGAGAACAATAATGGAGGGGTATATGCCTGGGAAGAGAGGAAGAGGAAGGCCAAAGAGAAGATGGGTGCAGGATGTGGCGGATGATCTCCAGATGGGTGTATCAGACGCGGGACATCTTGCTTATGATCGAGAGGTTTTCCGGAAGGTTGTTATGGGAGCGAGGTTCTGCAAAGGACATGCTACTGAATGAATGAATGAATAAATGTTATATTATATGTGTATATGAATGTAGTTGTTCTATTCTCATATATGTCACTTAACAATAACAAACGGCAACGCTCAGTGATATACACAAACAAAAGAAACACACATAACACCTTGTAAATACACACTGTTTTGTATGAAATTAAAGCTTAAGAAAATTCTAATATAATATTGAAAAGGGACATAACAACATAATATTAATTTCAAGGGACATTACTAATAGTATACACATATCGTGTGATGCATATAATTGTGGTATGTATCTTAATCTTTATACACTGTTTATAGAAATTAGCGAAAATTAGATGCACTATAAAGAATGGATATAAATTTTCATTATTTTTACAGCTTGTATAAAAGTAATATCTTTTGTTTACATGTGTGAAAATTGTATTACTCATTTTCCTATTTCATCTTAATATAGCATTTAAAGACTTCCAATGACACCTTATACAAACAGAATATTTGCTTGTCAAATACAATTTGTTAACGGCCTTTTCTCATAAAGGCCAAGTATCCTTAACATTTATTCAGCACTTTAAATACTCGCATTCGGAACACAGCTGTGGGCGATTTAGCAGCAGACCGCCTGGCGTTGATTTTTTTCTTTTTTACGAAATGGTATGGGTGCCGGTCGTTCGAAATGAAATGGCAAACTACCAAAAGTGAACTGGCCAAGAGATCACAACAGCAAAAAATGCTGATGTTAACTGCAACGTCCTGTAAAGGATATGTAACTAATCAAAACAATGTTTTCCCGTAGTTAATTTGAATAACGAAGACACAAACAATAGATTGTACGATTTGTTGCCTGATATATTTCGCTGTATCTCGTCAGTTTTATCTAGTTATTTTACTTAATGTTGTGTGAATTCGGCACTATGTACCTGAAGAGATTCAGCGAAATATGCCAGGCAATAAACAGTGCAATCTATTATATGCAACTACCTTTTTACACTTTGGATTGTATAACGGCAATTTGGCTCAGATCAAAGTGTAGTACCTGTTCTTGTATTACGCTCGCACATTGCCGTCTTGACAGACGATAGTTTGTTACACTGTACTTCAAAACGAGGTACAGTATTTCATTTTTAATTCACCGCAAAGGAATTCCGGGGATTCCCTGGAAATCACGTGACATAGTGGGTGTAGGGGTGTGTTGGTATACTCCGTGCAATCGAGCTGAGACATTTTGGGGGCACTTAAAAAGGGCCGCAGCATTTATTAATTACAGAAACAGACATAAGAATCAAACATAGCAAGCACGTGCTATTGTGTAATGTATTTATTAAAATAAAGAATCATACAATTGAATGTGTTGTCGATCACTTCCGGTTGAGTGTGTGGTGGACTGCTAGACAAATCTATGTATGCAATAAATATTTCTGGAAACGGAGGGCCTTCACTGTCGTCGGAGTGTATATCCATATCTTGTGCTACTCGTCTTATCTTGTGTATGTACCATCTGTCTGCGCTCATATTTGATGTAAATGAATCCCGATATCCCTATTCTGATCCCACCAGATCTAGGTAAGTACTAAAAATAACTACACGGTTTGTTTGCGGTGAATTAAAAATGAAGGAGGGAGCGGAAAGGGGAGGGGGGGGGGCACTTTGGAGGGAGCGAATCGTTGAAGATTAACAGACAAGTAGGAATTACGTGGAATGAGGTGAACACCATGGGCAGATAACAAGCGTAATGGGATCAGCATGGCCGAATGGAAAAGAGCAGTTGTTCTTAAACATCCCGTGTGCTTATGCTGAGATAGATAGTTCAACCCCTACACCAGTCCAGTTGGACTAAAATGTTGACTTCTCGTCCTTGATTTAGAGGTGAAAATTATAAGTATCTCTGAAGTTTCTGAAGTCATCTTCCCCTATATGATGAAAATATTTTCAGAAATTTAGAAGATACGAGCGGAATCCCCATTGCGGGACATAACATCAACAACATTAGATTGATTGCAGACAATGAGCAGGATCTGTAACACTTAATAGATGTGGATGCTGCACACAGTGAACAACTAGTGTTAGTATTAAATTGTAAGAAGATACAGATTGTGGTCGTCACTAGGAAAAAGGAAATACCACAACGTAATATACAAGTAAATGGGAATATTCTTAAACGAATGAATCGGTACAATTATCTCGGAACAGTCCATACCATGTAATGGGCTAGTAATGGGAGATGCCTTGAAAAGATTGGAACACGAATCGCCACACAAGTGTTGAGGTGCTACACTGAACATGTACTTTTGTATGAATGTGAAGCGGGGACAATGGGCAGAAAAGCTGAAAAACATCGAATGGCTGTGGAAATGTGATTTCTGGGGAAAATTCAAAGAATATCCTGGAAAGACAGAAAAACCAATGACCGAGCACCACAAGAAAGAAATGAAAACCGAAAACTGATTAGAGAAATTAGACGTAGACAGTCACAATTGATTTGAAACGTCATAAGAAAAACATTAATTGGAGAACTTGGTGACAAATGGCAAGACTGAGGGGAAGACATCAATTGGAAGGCAGAGAAGCAAATACCTGGAGGGCTTGGCCATGTGGTATGGTCGAGACAAGAACACTGAGCTATTCCACACCTCTAGTGATGCGTGAGATGGCGATACATGACCGTCCACGCTTATCGGTGCAGCACATGATGATGATGATGATGATGATGATGATGAAGAAGAAGTTGGAGTGAGTTTGCTGATGGCGAGGGACAACTGGTAATAAGTAAAGCTAATCCACACGCAAAATTCAGTCTAGTGCTACTAGAAGTAGCCAAGTTCAAAACGAAATAAAAGCGTAATAAATATATTTTGAAATAGGTTAACTCGCATCACAAGAAGTTAAAAGTTAGTTGCATATCTTTTACAGGACGTGGCAATCAACACCAGCGTTTTTGCTGTTGTGATCTCTTGACAAGTTTACGTCCAGTAGTTTGCCATTGCATTCTGAACGACCGGCACCCATACCATTTCGTAAAAAACCAACGCAAGGCGGTCTACTGCCAAATCGCCATCAGCTGTGTTTCGAACGCGGGTATGCGAGATCACGAACTGAGTCCGTAACCTCTTCGCCACGGAGTCGGTATCAGAAGAAGACAGAAGTTCTGGAGGCACCTATCACAATCAGCGAACTGGAACTAGCCATAAAAAGAATGTTTGCATATCCTCTACAAGACATCGCTGTCAACATCAACATCTTTCAGCTGATTGTTGATTTCTTGGCAAGATTACGCTCAGTAGTTTACCATTGCTTTGTGAGCGACCGGCTCACATACCCCTAAGATACCAAAGCGGCTAGAACCGCTACCGATTCTCGCCGTCGTCACGTTATTCACAAGACTATACGGGATTACGGAGAAAGTCGCTAACACCTAGGCCAGGGAGCCAGCTCAAAACTGAATATGAGAAAGTCACCAGGGGCGGATGATATCTCCAAAGAAATGATCAGAAACCTAGAAACAGAGGTCAAAGCGAAGATGTTGCAGATCTTCAATAGCCTGATTGCTTCGTGTTTATCTGACATGTTTGAATAAGATTGTTATACCTCAAAGTAGAAGTTGTTTGATTATGAAGGAATTAGACCACAACGTTCTCTGTTTCTTGTATTTGTTTTCTAGTGATACTGACTCTTTTCACTTCGTGCAGATAAACTTGTTTATAACCTCTTTTAATTATCGACTACCAAACAATGTCACTCCGACAAGCAATCATAAATTATCAACACCAAACACTGTCACCTGATATAAAATCTTGGAACTATTGGCACCAAACACTGTTACCTGATATAAAATCTTGGAACTATCGGCACCAAACACTATCACCCTGACACACCAACCTGGAACTATTAGCACCAAACACTGACACCAGACATAAAATCTTGGAATATCGGCGTCAAACACCGTCACCTGACATACAATCTTGGAACTATCGGCACCAAACATTGTCCACCCTGACATACAATCTAGGAACTATCGGCACCAAACATTGTCCACCCCGACATACAATCTTGGAACAATCGGCACCAAACATTGTCCACCCTGACATACAATCTTGGAACTATCGGCACCGAACATTGTCCACCCTGACATAAAATCTTGGAACTATCGGCATCAAACATTGTCCACCCTGACATAAAATAAAATATACGTGTCAGCTGCAGCTGTACGCTGTGTCCAGTAATTCAAGAGCATTGGTGCGACAGTCTTGTGCGAGTTCATTGAAAGAGAGAATATTTCATAAGTAACATCCACCTGCCAGGACACCGCCCTCTAGACATCGTTATCACTTCTCAGTGACTGCCACCAGCCCTAAGGGAGTTGGCGACCGCATGACAATACACCATGCCATAAATGCTATATTATATGTATTTATGCCGGCGTCGTGGCTTAGAGGTTATGACTTTTCTCCGTAATCTCGTATACTCTCGTGGGTTAACGTGATGACGGTAAGAATCAGCGGTGGTTCGAATCGCATCGATAACTTACGGTGTATGTGAGCCGGCCGCTCAGAAAGCAATGGCAAACTACTGAGCGTAATCTTGCCAAGAAATCAACATACAGCTGAAAGATGCTGGTGTTGACAGCAATGTCCTGTAAAGGATATGCAAAAAAAAAAAATATGTATATATGAATGTAGTTGTTCTATTCTCTCATGTGTCACTTAACACTAACAAACGGCCACGTTCAGTGATATACACAAACAAAAGAAACACACATTATACCTTGTAAACACACACTGTTTGGTATGAAATAAAGTTTAAAATAAAATCTATTATAATAAAATATTTAAGAGGTGACATAACAACAAAACAGCATTTTCAAGGGACGTTACTAAAAGTAGTGTAAACGAATTAGGTGATTTATATAATTGTAGTATTTGTCTTAATCTTTATGTGTTTATAGAAATTAGCGAAAGTTATACGCTCTATCAATATTGGATTATATCTATAAAGTATTTGATAGTTTGTGGAAAAGATATGTGTTATTCAACATAAGAGAAAATTTTATTACCCACTTTCTTATTTATCCTTTACGTTACATCAAAGGTTGTCAACCTCATTACATAATGTGGATAATGACGTCTTTAAGTAAACAATTTTTGCCAGCCTTTAAAGGCCACGTTTTGGCTAAGATCAAAGTGTAGCTGGGCCCGTCTGGGAACCACGAGCCCCTTAAAAATAAATACATAAATAACCTTTGTATTCATTCAACATTTTGTATCTAGAATTTGGTTTAAATTACAGTGTGGTCGTAGTATCTGTTCTTGTATCACGACAGTGATTAAGAGTAAACTTATCTGACACTTGATCTGGCTATGGCCACCAACATTGGTGGTCATCACAATGGACAATGAGCAGACAAGCTGAAAAACATCTAGTTGAGTTATGTTGAGCTAACAACTGACATCGCTGCACTCAGGACATGCCCATACGCGCTCCGTCCCCTTGTTCAACAGCTAGCGAAGAGTCACAATACTAATCGTTCCCAACGCTATCTAATTGGAAGTTCTGGTCTTCCCTCTCAGTTTTGAGATTCTACCGGAAACCCTGCCAATCCCCCGCAATCTTATCCTTTCCACAAACGGGTTCTCAATCTGTTTCTCCACCTTCTACACCTGGTACCATAGGCGCACGACCACATCACCCTTGTCCATAGGTAATCTACTACAAAGCGGTTCACCCCCGACGCCCCTCCTCGCACTCCCTCATAGCCAGGGCGAAAAATCCATACACTTCTTACAATCTGTGATCTCTGAATCGAGGTGAGCCATTCCACACGAAACATTCCTTTCTCCACTTTACTAAGCATACTCCTTGAGTCCGTGATGAAGACAATGTGTGTTGCAGTGGTCTCCTCTAACCAACGGAATGCCGCTGTGACTGCTTCCACCTCCATTCTCATGCTGGAGGTCGTAGCCTCATATGCCAGACTCTCCTTTTTAAAACAATCATCCATTAGCCTTCCAATGAAACCGCAACCACTTCGTCTGTTTCTCACCACTGACCATCAGTATAGATCACTATGTCACCTTGATGTATATTACTTTGGACCAGTTGTTGCACCTCAAACTCTGTTCCTCCCCCACCGTAACCTCACAGTCTTCCTTCCTAATGACCGGTGACAAGGCTTCTTTGACCATATCTCTAGTAGCTCTATTTTGCTGATCCGTCTGTCTTAAAAATCGTGCAAGAAAAGCCTAACCTCTGTCCTGGTTAGTTATCATACGTTGGTTGTTATCATCATAAACGGTACCATATGTACCAGGCATCGCCTGTCTGTTCATCTGTCGGTACAGCTTCCTGAATTTACTCAATGTCACATTCTCACCGACTTTATTTATAAACTCACTTCATCATTTTTGCCTCTGCTGCCTGGAGTTTAAGATAATACACCTTTACTTTTTTTTAAAAAATACCTTCCAGCCTCCTCCAATTTTGTGTCAACTGCATTTGCTGCTCTCCGCACCCTCTGCCTCTTCCTTATGGCGGTCCTCTGTTCCCTCCATTATTTCCCCACCTCTGGTATCCACCATGGTGGTTGGGTGGAGATTCTCCTTGTTGTTTTAGATCTTCCCTATGATCTAAGGCGCTCCAAGAGTGAAGAGTGGTCGCAATCATAACTGAATGCTCTCCTGGCTTCTATAGTCCTGACTGTGCTGGACCTAGGTGTCATTACAGAACAGGGGAAGTGGTCGCTTCCATGCTCCCCAATGACACTCCATTTTATGTCTGATGCCGCCTCTTGGGATACAAGTGCCTGGTCGATGGCCGTGTGATGGTTCCCCCGGTCTAGTTGCCTAGTTGATGTCCCGTCATGTAGACAGACAACATCCATCTCAAGCAAGGCCTCAGCAAGAGCATTACCCTGCCTGTTCTCTCCCGACCTGTCCCACTCTGTGTCTGGTGCATTGTCCTTCGGTTCACGTGTGAATTTTTTCCTAGACTCCTGAGCGGTCATCGCTGGAGCTACAGAGTTCGTGCTTCGTGCGACGCTTTCTACGCTGCGGAAAGAGACTGAGCCATACGGGATAAAACCCGGTGCAATGAAGTCGAGCCTGCCGAGTTTTAAGACTTTTTTATTTAAGAGAGAAAAACCAATAACCAAGTCCTATAAGAAACAAATGAAAACCGTAAATTGATTAGAGAAATTAGACGCTTACAGTCGCAGTCTTTGGAAACGCTATGAGCAGAAATAAATTGGAGAACTTGGTGACAACTGGCAAGACTGAGGGTAAGAGATCAAGGGGAAGGCAGATAAGTAAACACCTGTGCTGCTTGGCCACGTGGTATGGTCGATACAAGAACACGGAACTGATCCACACCTCTGATGATCGTGTAAGATGGTGAAACATTACCGTCCACGCTTATCGTCAAGGCACATGATGATGATGCTGATGCTGATGATGATAATGATGATGAAGTCGAAATGGGTTCACTGATGGCGAAGGACAACTGGTAATAATTAAAGCTAATCCACACGCAAAATTCAGTCTTGTGCTGCTAGAAGTATGGATTACGCTCAAGCTTAAAGTGGGCGTGCGCAAAAACAACAACAACAACAACAACAACAACAACAACAACAACAACAACAACAACAACAACAACAACAACAACAACAAGCGTAATAACTATATGTTGAAAGAGCTTAACTCACAAAGAGAACTGGTTACTCGCATCACAAGAAATAATCCAAATTCTTGGAGAGAACATCCCTGTTCGAACATGAACCGATGACTTTCAGAAGGAGCGGCAGACAAGTATCATCCCTCGATTGCCCTAAATGTTTACTTACACATGTCTTCTTATTCTTCAAGTTGCTTATTACCTCATACTTAATTCTGTAACTGCTGTTGTATTGCACACCTGTTTGTAACCTCTATCGAGATAAAGGAATTCTCTTAGCAGAAACTGCTATTGGAATGTGAGGGGTCAAGTCTTCACAGATTCTTAGCCACAGCATAATGAGATGACGTGACCAGCAGCTATCCTCACTTCATCTCTTTAACCCTTTCTAATGATGTCCGTTGTTTGTCCATGGACAGTGTTTGTGTCTCTATCCTCTGTAAATCTATATTGTTCATCTCTTATTTCTGACATTGTCCACTTTTGTACAAATATCACAATGGCTGTTAGAAATAGCATATCATGTGGCAAGTATTAATAACAGACAATGAAATAATGCAAGAATTATTAGCTGCAAAATGTTTTAATACTGAAATAGAGCATTTCAAGAAATAGTTCAAAGAAACATAAATAATGTAAGTAATTTGTTATCATTATAGAATAATAATTAACACAGCTTAGATCACAGGGAAGATCTAAAATAACAACAAAAACAACTCTCGGCACCAGACATTGTCCTCCACGCTGACAAGGAATGAAATATAGGTGACAGATGCAGCTCCGCGCTATATCCGGTAATTCAAGGGCATTGGTACGCCAGTCTTGTACGAGCTAATTGAAAGAGAGGATATTTTATAAGGGACATCCACCTGCCAGGACTCCGTCCTCTGGATATCGTTATCACATCTTAGTAACTGCCATCAGCCGAAGGGGCGTTGGCGACAGTATAATAATACGACATGCCATAAATGTTATATTATATGTGTTGTGTATGTGAATGTAGCTGTTCTATTCTCATATGTGTCACTTAACAATAACAAACGGCAACGCTCAGTGATATACACAAACAAAAGAAACACACATAACACCTTGTAAATACACACTGTTTTGTATGAAATTAAAGCATTAAAAAATTCTAATTTAATATTGCAAAGGGACATAACAACATAATGTTAATTTCAAGGGACATTACTAACATTATAATACGTATCATGTGATGTAAATAATTGTAGTATAGCTTAATCTTTATACAACATTTATTGTCTTTTGCTTACATATATGAAAATTTTATTACTCATGTTCCTATTTCATCTTAATATAGAATTTATTGCCTTTCAATAAAACCTTATAGAACCGGAATAAGTGCAGGCAAAACGCAATTTTTTACCGGCCTTTTCTAATAAAGGCCAAGTATCCTTAACATTTATTCAGCACTTTAAATACTCGCATTCGAAAAACCTCTGCGGGCGATTTAGCAGCAGACCGCCCTTGTTATTTTTTTTTTTTCGAAATGGTACGGGCGCCGGTCGTTCAAAATGGAAAGGCAAACTACCGAAAGTCAACTGGCCAAAAGATCACAACAGCAATAAATGATGGTGTTGACTGCAACGTCCTTTAAAGGATATGTAACTAATCAAAACAATGTTTTCCCGTAGTTAATTTGAATAACGAAGACACATTGTATAATGGCAATTTGGCGCAGATCAAAGTGTAGTATCCGTTCTTGTATTACGCTCGCACATTGCCGTTTTGACAGACGATAGTTTGTTACACTGTACTTCAAAACGAGGTACAATACTTCATTTTTAATTCACCGCAAAGGATTTCCGGGGATTCCCGGGAAATCACGTGACATAGTGGGTGTAGGGGTGTGTTGATATACTCTGTACAATGGAGGCTGAGACATTTTGGAGGCGCTGAAAGGGCCACTGCATTTATTAATTACAGAAACAGACATATGAAACAGACATAGCAAGCAAGTGCTATTGTGTAATGTATTTATTGAAATAAAGAATCATATAATTAAATGTGTTGTAGATCACTTCTGGTTGAGTGTGTGGTGGACTGCTAGACAAATCTATGGATGCAATAAATATTTCTGGGCACGGAGGGCCTTCACTGTCGTCGGAGTGTATATCCATATTTTGTGCTACTAGTCTTATCTTGTGTATGTTCCATCTGTCTGCGCTCATCTTTGATGTAAATGAATCCCGATATCCCCAGTCTGATCCCACCAGATCTAGGTAAGTACTAAAAATAACTACACGGTTTGTTTGTGGTGAATTAAAAATGAAGGCGGGAGCGAAACAAAAAAAAAAGGGGGGGGGGGGCTTTGGAGGGAGCGAATAATGGAAGATTAACAGACAAGTAGGAATTACGTGGAATGATGTGAACACCATGGGCAGATAACAAGCGTAAGGGGATCAGCATGGCCGAATGGAAAAGAGCAGTTGTTCTTAAACATCCCGTGTGCTTATGCTGAGATAGGTAGTTCAACCCCTACACCAGTCCAGTTGGACTAAAATGTTGACTTCTCGTCCTTGATTTAGAGGTGTAAATTATAAGTATCTCTGAAGTTTCTGAAGTCATCTTCCCCTATATGATGAAAATATTTTCAGAAATTTAGAAGATACGAGTGGAATCCCCATTGCGGGACATAACATCAACAACATTAGATTGATTGCAGACAATGAGCAAGATCTGTAACACTTAATAGATGTGGTTGCTGCACACAGTGAAGAAACTAGGGTTAGTATTAAATTGTAAGAAGATACAGATTGTGGTCGTCACTAGGAAAAAGGAAATACCACAACGTAATATACAAGTAAATGGGAATATTCTTAAACAAATGAATCGGTACAATTATCTCGGAACAGTCATACCATGTAATGGGCTAGTAATGGGAGATGCCTTGAAAAGATTAGAACAAGAATCGCCACACAAGTGTTGAGGTGCTACACTGAACCTGTACTTTTGTATGAATGTGAAGCGGGGACAATGGGCAATCAATCAATCAATCATGTGCCATGCCGGAAAGCGTGGGCGGTCATGATTCGCCATTTCACTCGATCACCAGAGTCGTGGATCAGCTCAGTGTTCCTGTCTCGTCCATGCCATGTGGCCAAGCCATCCAGGTATTTTCCTCTCGGTCTTCCTCTTGGTCTGTTCCCTTCGATCTTGCCAGCTGTTACTAAGTTCTCCAGTCCATTTCTTCTCATAACATGTCCAAAAAATTTTGACTGTCTACGTCTAATTTCTCTAATCAATCTACGGTGTTCATTTGTCTCTTGTAGTACTTGGTCATTGGTTTTTCTATCTGTCCGTGGTATTCTTTGCATTTTCCTCAGAAACCACATTTCTGCAGCCATCAGATGTTTTTCAGCTTGACTGCACATTGTCCAAGTTTCACATCCATACAAAAGAACAGGCTCTATGCATCCCCTCAACACTCTTTTTCTCGTTTCAATTGACATCATTTTATTGGTCAGAATGTTTTTCATCTTGCTAAAGGCTACTTTCGCAATGGCGATTCTTGTTCTAATCTCTTCAAGGCATCTGCCATCAGATGTTATGACTGTTCCGAGATAATTGAACCGATTCACTTGTTGAAGAATATTCCCATTTACTTGTATATTACATTGTGGTGCTTCGTGCCTCCTAGTGACGACCATAACCTGTGTCTTCCTACAATTTAATTCCAACCCCAGCTGCTCACTGTGTACAACCACAGCTTCTACTAATTGTTGCAGATCCTGTGCATTGTCTGCAATCAATACTGTATCATCCGCATATCTAATGTTATTTATGTTTCGTCCTCCAATGCTGATTCCATTTAGGTCTTCTACATTTCTGAAAATATTTTCACTGTGTCCTGTTATTTTCCCGAGAGGAAGTAGGAATCAACAAGCACATCTTCAACTTATTATCTGTTGGGATTATTGACTGACTTTGGTCTACACTCCTCCCTTCTGTCTTCCTTTCCATATATCTATTTCTTTCACTCTCTCTGTTATTCCCTCAACACATACTCCGACAACAGTTCCTTTCAACGATAAACAAAAGATTTATTAATAAAAACTATGTCTGGAGTATATATGGATTTTGTAAGCGTAGTTGATAGTGTATTCTATTGTTGGTGCTAGAAAGAACTCTGAATGTCTATCAGCTGTGTTGCTTCTCGCCCATTCATTCTTCAAGATCACAGGACAGCACATCAAACAGGACAGAGCTCACCCTGGATGATCCGTATGCTTGAATCTGATGGTAAATCCGTTATTGAATGAAACAAAACTGTTCACCACTGATTCAATGTACCGTAATAAAAGTCCCGTAAGTTTATGCATGCGCCCGGATCTGTTTCATGACGGTAAGTATCCAACATCGAAAAAACACCACATCGTCACAGTTCTTCCTATTGTCTTTTATTACTAGCAATGTTTTTACTTGTCTATTCTTTCTTCCCTATGCATACAAGACGTATGTAGTTGTAAGTATCCCTGCTTGCCACAGGTTACCATCTTTTCCTTTTAAGTGTTTTAGGGGTATATTCGTTTGAGCATACAGTGTTCTGTATTTGACTTTGCTTTATCATTTCTTCATCTTACAACATGTCTATGTTCTTTTTGGTTCTAAGTAAGTACTTTATTTGTTCAAGTGTAGTACTCTTCATCTCTTCTCTGCTTTCACTAGGAGATTGGAACCTGTGGAGAAGTATAACAGATCCCGTGATAAGCGTCCGCCCCTTACTACTACCTATGCAAGTGTCCTTCTCCAGCCATAATGACAAGGCTTCCGAAGTAAACACCCGCATAAGACATATGAATTCACCAAAGTCGAAACTATCCACTAATAGAAAGAAATGGTAAATGCTATTCACACACATCTATATTCCTAGGCTAAAACTATACTCTAATATATTACTACCTTATAATTATCTTTGTCTGAATTGGGGGTACTAATGCACAATAGATACACAAACGTTCTTCCGAACGCCGCACCACCCTTTCCCTACTCCCTTGTCTCATGGAAAATCAAGAATCACACTAACTTCCACAAAGGAGTTGCTACTCTTTATAGGTCATTTTTGCCGCATAGTCCTTGACCTTGCTTGACACCTCAAGTCAATACTTCATTATCCCCGTTAGTGGAAAATTACTGATCTGAAACTTTTCCGTTATTTTATAAAACCCTCATTGTTTTGTTCCTTCCCTCTGAGTCATATATAGACCGCAATATTCTGTGGAAATTTTCCTCAGTAACCCATCTCTCCTCCTCCTTCTCCGCCCCAACTCTCTCTCCACACACACCTGACATTATCTGGGTTTTCAATCCTGTCTTTATCACCTGACCGCGATCCTGTCCCATAGTGCTGTCTGCCTTTGTCGCAAACCTATTTGTCCACGCGAAGGTTACCTGTGCTATCGGTGGGCACTTCCGTGTCTTGACCTATAAACACATGCGCCTGGTCACTCAACCCGACATTTCGTGATGTATTTAACCCGTGAATTATCCTCGTCCTCCTACACTCTCGTTGACCTGTGCCGCTGTAATTTCTACGTTAACACTTCAACCCGTCAACATTAGTGGTCATTGACTCCGGTCACACCGTTGTTGGTTATCCTTACTGTTTTGTTTGTTAACCCTTCTCCTACCTGGTTAGTCGGTGTATAAAGTCGTCTATCTGGGAATCATTAACTCTCAGTATTCCACGACACACTGTATAGGGAAAAAAGATCTGGAGACATTACACATCCCTGCCTAACACCTCTCTTAATAGGTTGATATTGTCCTACTTCATTATCAATCCTTATGGCAGCTTGTTGTTTCCAATATATGTTTTTTATAAGTCTAATGTCTTTCCCATCAATTTGTAGATCTGCAAGTATATCCACAATGTTGACATGTCTAACTCTATCAAAAGCCTTTGTGTAGTCAATAAAGCAAAGATGTATATCCTTGTTTACTTCTAAAGCACGTTCAATAACTGTTCGCAGCATATACACAGCATTTACTGTACCCTTTCCTTCTACAAACCCACATTGTTCTTCCCCTATTTCAGGTTGTATTTTCTTCCTCACTCTTTGCATGATAATTCGTAACAAAATCTTTGTGATGTGACTCATTATACTAATTGTTCTATGTTGATCACATTCTAAGGTTCCTGATTTCTTTGGGATAGCAATAAATACAGAATTACATAATTCAGAAGGTATATCTCCAGTATCATATAATGTGTTCAGTAGTCTAGTGACTTGCTCTAGTCCAAATTCTTCTAAAGCTTTAATCATTTCTGTTGTGATGTTATCTGCACCGGGGGCCTTGCCAGCTTTCATATGCTTAATAACATTTTGAACCTCCATCTTTAAAATTTCTGGTCCTTCATTATTAAATCTAATAGCATACTGTTCCTCTCTGTTATCATTATACAGGTCTTTCACATAATCTGTCCATACATGTAGAATCTGATCTTTTTCTATTATGATTTTGCCATCTTTAGTTTTTAGACAGCCTGTTGATGTACTTGTTCTTTTATTAGTAAGTTCCTGAATTTTCTTGTGCACTAATTTGGTATTTTGACTGTTGTGTTGTTTTTCAATGTACAGACAAGCTGAAAAACATCGAATGGCTGTGGAAATGTGATTTCTGGGGAAAATTCAAAGAATATCCTGGAAAGACAGAAAAACCAATGACCGAGTACCATAAGAAAGAAATGAAAACCGTAAACTGATTAGAGATATTAGACGTAGACAGTCACAATTGATTTGACACGTCATAAGAAAAACATTAATTGGAGAACTTGGTGACAAATGGCATGACTGAGGGGAAGAAATCAATTGGAAGGCAGAGAAGCAAATACCTAGAGGGCTTGGCCATGTGGTATGGTCGAGACAAGAACACTGAGCTAATCCACACCTCTAGTGATGCGTGAGATGGCGATACATGACCGTCCACGCTTATCGGCACGGCACATGATGATGATGATGATGATGATGAAGTTGGAGTGAGTTTGCTGATGGCGAGGGACAACTGGTAATAAGTAAAGCTAATCCACACGCAAAATTCAGTCTAGTGCTACTAGAAGTAGCCGAGTTCAAAGCGAAATAAAAGCGTAATAAATATATTTTGAAAGAGGTTAACTCGCATCACAAGAAGTTAAAAGTTAGTTGCATATCCTTTACAGGACGTCGCAATCAACACCAGCGTTTTTGCTGTTGTGATCTCTTGGCAAGTTTACGTTCAGTAGTTTGCCATTGCATTCTGAACGACCGGCACCCATACTATTTCGTAAAAACCCAACGCAAGGTGGTCTACTGCCAAATCGCCATCAGCTGTGTTTCGAACGCGGGTATGCGAGATCACGAACTGAGTCCGTAACCTCTTCGCCACGGGGCGGTTATCACAAGAAGACAGAAGTTCTGGAGGCACCTATCACAATCAGCGAACTGGAGCTAGCCATAAAAAAGAATGTTTGCATATCCTTTACAAGATATCGCTGTCAACATCAGAATCGTTCAGCTGATTGTTGATTCCTTGGCAAGATTACGCTCAGTAGTTTGCCATTCCTTTGTGAGCGACCGGCTCACATACCCCTAAGTTACCAAAGCGGCTAGAACCGCTACCGATTCTCGCCGTCGTCACGTTATTCACAAGAGTATACGGGATTACGGAGAAAGTCGCTAACTACTAGGCCAGGGAGACCAGCTCAAAACTGAATATGAGAAAGTCACCAGGAGCGGATGATATCTCCAATGAAATGATCAGGAACCTAGGAACAGAGGTCAAAGCAAAGCTGTTGCAGATCTTCAATAGCCTGATTGCTTCGTGTTTATCTGACATGTTTGAATAAGATTGTTATACCTCAAAATAGAAGTTGTTTGATTATGAAGTAATTAGACCGCATCGTTCTCAGTTTCTTGTATTTGTTTTCTAGTGAAGTTGACTCTTTACACTTCGTGCAGATAAACTTGTTTATAACCTCTTTTAATCATCGACTACCAAACAATGTCACTCCGACAAGCAATCATAAATTATCAACACCAAACACTGTCACCTGACATAGCATCTTGGAACTATCGGCACCAAACACTGTCACCTGATATAAAATCTTGGAACTATCGGCACCAAACACTGTCACCTGATATAAAATCTTGGAACTATCGGCACCAAACACTGTCACCAGATATAAAATCTTGAAACTATCGGCATCAAACATTGTCACTCTGACATAACATCTTGGAACTATCGGCACCAAACACTGTCACCTGACATAACATCTTGGAACTATCGGCACCAAACACTGTTATCTGACATAACATCTTGGAACTATCGGCACCAAACACTGTCACCTGATATAAAATCTTGGAACTATCGGCACCAAACATTGTCACTCTGACATAACATCTTGGAACTATCGGCACCAAACATTGTCACTCTGACATAACATCTTGGAACTATCGGCACCAAACACTGTCACCTGACATAACATCTTGGAACTATCGGCACCAAACACTGTCACCTGACATAACATCTTGGAACTATCGGCACCAAACACTGTCATCTGACATAAAATCTTGGAATATCTGCACCAAACAGTATCATCTGACAGACAAGCCAGAGAATATCGGCATCAAACACTGTCACCCTGACATAACATCTTGGAACTGTCAGCACCAAACACTGTCACCTGACATTCAATCTTGGAACTATCGGCACCAAACATTGTCTACCCTGACATACAATCTTGGAACTATCGGCACCAAACATTGTCCATCCTGACATACAATCTTGGAACTATCGGCACCGAACATTGTCCACCCTGACATACAATCTTGGAATTATCGGCACCAAGTATTGTCCACCCTGACATACAATCTTGGAACTATCGGCACCAAACATTGTCCACCCTGAAATACAATCTTGGAACTATCGGCACCAAACATTGTCTACCCTGACATACACTCTTGGAACTATCGGCACCAAACATTGTCCACCCTGAAATACAATCTTGGAACTATCGGCACCAAACATTGTCCACCCTGACATAAAATAAAATATATGTGTCAGCTGCAGCTGCACGCTGTGTCCAGTAATTCAAGAAGATTGGTGCGCCAGTCTTGTGAAAGAGAGAATATCTCATAAGTAACATCCACCTGCCAGGACACCGCCCTCTAGACATCGTTATCACATCTCAGTGACTGCCACCAGCTCTAAGGGAGTTGGCGACCACATGACAATACACCATGCCATAAATGCTATATTATATGTATATATAAGCCGGTCTCTCTGGCTGTGGGGTTACAACACTTTCTCTCTGTAATCCCGTTTATCACGCAGAGTCTCGTAGCGGAGCGAGAGCTGAGGCGGTTCGACCCCAGCTCGTGACTTGCGGGATACTGAGCCGGCCTCTCAGAAAGCAATTAGAGGTTATGACTTTTCTCCGTAATCTCGTATACTCTCTTATGTTAACGTGATGACGGTAAGAATCAGCGGTGGTTCGAATCGCATCGATAACTTACGTTGTATGTGAGCCGGCCGCTGAGAAAACAATGGCAAACTACTGAGCGCAATCTTGCCAAGAAATCAACATACAGCTGAAAGATGCTGGTGCTGACAGCAATGTCCTGTAAAGGATATGCAAAAAAAAAATAAAAATATGTATATATGAATGTAGTTGTTCTATTCTCACATGTGTCACTTAACACTAACAAACGGCAACGCTCATTGATATACACAAACAAAAGAAACACACATTATACCTTGTAAACACACACTGTTTGGTATGAAATAAAGTTTAAAATAAAACATCTATTATAATAGAATATTTGAAAGTGACATAACAACAAAACAGTATTTTCAAGGGACGTTACTAAAAGTAGTGTAAACGAATTAGGTGATTTATATAATTGTAGTATTTGTCTTAATCCTTATATGTTTACAGAAATTAGCGAAAGTTATTCGCTCTATAAATATTGGATTATATCTATAAAGTATTTTAATGTTTGTGTAAAAGATATTTGCTATTCAACATACGAGAAAATTTTATTACCCACTTTCTTATTTATCCTTTACGTTACATCAAAGGTTGTCAACCTCATTACATAATGTGGATAATGACGTCTTTACGTGAACAATTTTTGCCGGCCTTTAAAGGCCAAGTTTTGGCTAAGATCAAAGTGTAGCTGGCCCGTCTGGGAACCACGAACCCCTTAAAAATAAATACATAAATAACCTTTATATTCATTCAACATTTTGTATCTAGAATTTGGTTTAAATTACAGTATGGTCGTAGTATCTGTTCTTGTATCACGACAGTATGGTCGTAGCCTCATATGCCAGACTATCCTTTTTTTTCAAAAATCATCCATTAGCCTTCCCAATGAAACCGCAACCACTTCGTCTGTTTCTTACCACTGACCATCAGTATATATCACTATGTCACATTGATGTGTATTACTTTGGACCAGTTGTTGCATATCAAACTCTGTTCCTCCCCCACCGTAACCTCACAGTCCTCCTTCCTAATGACCGGTGAAAAGGCTTCTTTGACCATATCTCTAGTAGCTCTATTTTGCTGATCCGTCTGTCTTAAAAATCGTGCAAGAAAAGCCTAACCTCTGTCCTGGTTAGTTGTCATACGTTGGTTGTTATCATCATAAACGGTACCATATGTACCAGGCATAGCCTGTCTGTTCATCTGCCTGTATAGCTTCCTGAATTTACTCAATGTCACATTCTCACCGACTTCATTTATAAACTATTCTCACTTCATCATTTTTGCCTCTGCTGCCTGGATTTTAAGATAATACACCTTTACTTTGTTAAAAAATACCTTCAAGCCTCCTCCAATTTTGTGTCAACTGCATTTGCTGCTCTCCGCACCCTCTGCCTCTTCCTTATGGCGGTCTGTCACCGCCTCACAGTTATAGATATTAATTAAAGGGCTGCAACTCCCGCCCAAGGGATAGAAGTGAGTCACTCAACGGCCAGAGTAATCTAGAGCCTTCTCGAAGGACTGGTCATTGAGTCCATGGTTCCGTGGACACTGATGTGGCCCGCCTATTGCGGGGTCCACGAGGAACTCGGACAGAGTTACCACCCGTGTCGGATTGGGACACGTGTGGACCGGCAGAGGACAGACGGACTTCAGAGAGACAACAGGGCCTGCCTTAGAGGGACTCAATAGATATCAATAGATAGATAGACATAGGCTAGATAGTTTGCTAGAATGTTTATAATAACTATGTGTGACGATGTTAACTATCTGTGATATGTAACACAGCGCGGGATTGTTAACCCACTGCGCCAACGCACTGTATATTGAAATACAATAAATGTTCGATATTATATTGAACGGAGTTATTGTTGCCTGTGTGAACCCGAGCTCAGATATCTAGACATGAGCAAGACGATGACACGGTCCTCTCTTCCCTCCATTATTTCTCCACCTCTGGGACCCACCATGGTGGTTGGGTGGAGATTCTCCTTGTTGTTTTAGATCTTCCCTGTGATCTAAGGCGCTCCAAGAGTGAAGAGTGGTCGCAATCATAACTGAATGCTCTCCTGGCTCTTATAGTCCTGACTGTGCTGGACCTTGGTATCATTACAGAACAGGGGAAGTGGTCGCTTCCATGGTCCCCAATGACACTCCATTTTATGTCTGATGCCGCTTCTTGAGATACGATGTTCGTCCATCATGAATGACGTTGACCATTCATTGACGATGACCATTCATTACACTACATCTTTGATTTGATGAGGGACGAATGACTTGCGCTTTGGTTTTGTATAGCGAGGAGGTGGTCGCGCAACACCCTCGTCTCCGCTCCCTCGTCTGTGACCGTCTAACTCCAGTGGCGAGCATGGCAAGACGACTGGAAGACGGACACAGATGCAGTGGACGTTAGGCTGCCACGGCCAGTTATCCCTGTTTATATCGGCCCTTCCGTCAGTCCCTTTAATTTTCAGTTTTAAGACAAGCGTAGCGACAAGCAATGAGCTTATGATTTCTTTTAGGATCAACACTATTTCCTTCACCGAAGACGGACTGACCGCCAGAGCAGACCACACACAACATGAGGCGAGAAGTCTGCCCACAAAAGATGCTGCTCGTCTAAATTGCGAGCAGATCTCCCGATTTACGGTTGAGTCTCTCCAGCGCAAATGTGCACATGGCGACTGAACGGACAGACGTTCATGCACACGCAAGCCGAGAGTAGCATCGCTAAAGCTGAGACAAGCATATGACTACATTCTTGAAACGCCTGCCTCGCTAATACACGTTGGCTGGGAAGATCCCATTTTGGTGTACCTCACACAGCCATCCGAGACAAGCATATGACTACTGGCAGGATCAACCAGATATCTATCGGACAGACGGACTATTCACGCACACGCAAGCCAAGAGTAGCATCGCTAAAGCGCGCCCTCCCGGTACAAGGTGATACATGCAAAACCACTGGACGCCTACCGACGAGCTTACAAGCTACGCCGGCAGGACTAACCGAAAAAAAAGCTATACCAGCTTACTGACTGCAGGCCCACTACTCATCGAGAGAGAGTGGGCGCTTATCGAGACTTTGTCGAACGGTCGTACAAATTTTGCTCTTTTGCCCGCTCAAACCACGACCCTGGCTGCACGATGCGGTTACATTCTTGAAACGCCTGTCTCGCTAACTCACGTTGGCTGGGAAGATCCCATTTTGGTGCACCTCACACAGCCATCCGAGACAACGAACGCTAGACGCGGAACTGATCTAGCGAACCAGACCAGCCCCACTTGAGATACAAGTGCCTGGTCGATGGCCGTGTGATGGTTCCCCCGGTCTAGTTGCCTAGTTGATGTCCCGTCATGTAGACAGACAACATCCATCTCAAGCAAGGCCTCAGCAAGAGCAGTACCCTGCCTGTTCTCTTCCGACCTATCCCACTTTGTGGCTGGTGCATTGTCCTTCGGTTCACGTGTGAATTTATTCCTAGACTCCTGAGGGGTCATCGCTGGAGCTACAGAGTTCGTGCTTCGTGCGACGCTTTCTACACTGCAGAAAGAGACTGAGCCATACGGGATAAAACCCGGTGCAATGAAGTCGAGCCTGCCGAGTTTTAAGACTTTTTTTTCTTTAAGAGAGAAAAACCAATAACCAAGTCCTATAAGAAACAAATGAAAACCGTATACTGATTAGAGAAATTAGACGCATACAATCGCAGTTTTTGGAAACGCTATGAGCAGAAATAAATTGGAGAACTTGGTGACAACTGGCAAGATTGAGTGTAAGAGAACAAAGGGAAGGCAGATAAGTAAACACCTGTGCTGCTTGGCCACGTGATATGGTCGAGACAAGAACACGGAGCTGATTCACAACTCTGATGATCGTGTAAGATGGTGAAACATTACCGTCCACGCTTATCGTCACGGCACATGATGATGATGATGATGATGCTGATGACGATGATGATGATGCTGATGATGATAATGATGATGAAGTTGAAATGGGTTCGCCTGATGGCGAAGGACAACTGGTAATAATTAAAGCTAATCCACACGCAAAATTCAGTCTAGTGCTGCTAGAAGTATGGATTACGCTCAAGCTTAAAGTGAGCGTGCGCAAAAACAACAAAACAAAAACAACAACAACAACAACAACAACAACAACAACAACAACAACAACAACAACAACAACAACAACAACAACAACAGCAGCAGCAGCAAGCGTAATAACTATATTTTGAAAGAGCTTAACTCACAAAGAGAACTGGTTACTCGCATCACAAGAAATAATTCAAATTCTTGGAGTGAACATCCCTGTTCGAACATGAACCGAAGACTTTCAGAAGGAGCGGCAGACAAGTATCATTCCCTCGATTGCCCTAAATGTTTACTTACACATGTCTTCTTATTCTTCAAGTTGCTTATTACCTCATACTTAATTCTGTAACTGCTGTTGTATTGCACACCTGTTGTAACCTCTATCGAGATAAAGGAATTCTCTTAGCAGAAACTGCTATTGGAATGTGAGGGGTCAAGTCTTCACAGATTCTTAGCCACAGCATAATGAGATGACGTGACCAGCAGCTCTCCTCACTTTATCTTCTTTAGCCCTTTCTAACGATGTCCGTTGTTTGTCCATGGACAGTGTTTGTGTCTCTGTCCTCTGTAAATCCATATTGTTCATCTCTTATTTCTGACATTGTCCACTTTTGTACAAATATCACAATGGCTCTTAGAAATAGCATATCATGTGGCAAGTATTAATGACAGACAATGAAATAATGCAAGAATTATTAGCTGCAAAATGTTTTAATACTGAAATAGAGCATTTCAAGAAATAGTTCAAAGAAACATAAAAAAATGTAAGTAATTTGTTATCATTATAAAATAATAATTAAAACAGTTTAGATCACAGGGAAGATCTAAAATAACAACAAAAACAACTCTCGGCACCAGACATTGTCCTCCACGCTGACAAGGAATACAATATATGTGACAGATGCAGCTGCGCGCTGTGTCCAGTAATTCAAGGGCATTGGTACGCCAGTCTTGTACGAGCTAATTGAAAGAGAGGATATTTTATAAGGGACATCCACCTGCCAGGACTCCGTCCTCTTGATATCGTTATCACATCTTAGTAACTGCCACCAGCCGAAGGGGCGTTGGCGACAGTATGAGAATACGACATGCCATAAATGTTATATTATATGTGTTGTGTATGTGGATGTAGCTGTTCTATTCTCATATGTGTCACTTAACAATAACAAACGGCAACGCTCAGTGATATACACAGACAAAAGAAACACACATAACATCTTGTAAATACACAGTTTTGTATGAAATTAAAGCATAAAAAAATTCTAATATAATATTGCAAAGGGACATAACAACATAACGTTAATTTCAACGGACATTACTAACAATATAATAGTATCATGGGACGTAAATAATTGTAGTATAGCTTAATCTTTATACATCTTTTATAGAAATTAGTAACAAATATATGCACTATAAACAATAGATACAAATTTCCATAATTTTCACAGCTTGTATAAAAGTAATGTCTTTTGCTTACATATGTGAAAATTTTATTACTCATGTTTCTATTTCATCTTAATATAGAATTTACTGTCTTTCAATAAAACATTATAGAACCGGAATATATGCAGGCAAAACGGAATTTTTTACCGGCCTTTTCTAATAAAGGCCAAGTATCCTTAACATTTATTCAGCACTTTAAATACTCGCAATCGAAAAACCGCTGCGGGCGATTTAGCGGCAGATCTCCCTGCGTTGTTATTTTTTTTTTTTCGAAATGGTATGGGCGCCGGTCGTTCAAAATGGAAAGGCAAACTACCGAAAGTCAACTGGCCAAGAGATCACAACAGCAAAAAATGATGGTGTTGACTGCAACGTCCTGTAAAGGATATGTAACTAATCAAAACAATGTTTTCCCGTAGTTAATTTGAATAACGAAGACACAAACAATAGATTGCACGATTTATTGTCCGACATATTTTGCTGCATCTCGTCAGTTTTATCTAGTTATTTTACTTAATGTTGTGTGAATTCGGAACTATGTGCCTGAAGAGATGCAGCGAAATATGCCAGACAATAAACAGTGCAATCTATTATATGCAACTAACTTTTTAAACTTTGGATTGTATAACGGCAATTTGGCTCAGATCAAAGTGTAGTATCCGTTCTTGTATTACGCTCGCACATTGCCGTTTTGACAGACGATAGTTTGTTACACTGTACTTCAAAACGAGGTACAATACTTCATTTTTAATTCACCGCAAAGGATTTCCGGGGATTCCCGGGAAATCACGTGACATAGTGTGTGTAGGGGTGTGTTGATATACTCTGCAATGGAGGCTGAGACATTTTGGAAGGGCAACTGTATTTATTAATTACAGAAACAGACATATGAAACAGACATAGCAAGCAAGTGCTATTGTGTAATGTATTTATTGAAATAAAAAATCATA
Source organism: Cepaea nemoralis (assembly GCA_014155875.1). Lineage (NCBI taxonomy): Eukaryota > Metazoa > Mollusca > Gastropoda > Stylommatophora > Helicidae > Cepaea > Cepaea nemoralis. The sequence goes on along the minus strand of JACEFZ010007332.1, from coordinate 292,098 downwards.
TAATTGAATGTGTTGTCGATCTCTTCTATTTGAGTGTGTGGTGGACTGCTAGACAAAGCTATCTCATCTCATCACATCATGTTCCTCTTGTACCTTGCGGTGTCGAGGTGAAGTATAAACTTCGTGAGAGTGCCCGACTATGGGCTTCATATATCGATATGGCCATGGACTCTGCTATTCCCTCCGTCCAACGTTTACGTGGTCCGCCTCTTCCTCTGTTTCCATCTGGTCTGTACATCATTGCTTGTTGTGGTATGCTGTTGACTGGTAACCTACTTGCATGGCCAAACCATTTGACTTGCTGCTTTCTGATAATATCTAGTGCTGCTTTAACCCCCACTTTAGTCCTGATTTCTTCATTTCTGATCTTATCTCTTCTTGATACATTGAGTATTCTTCTCAGGAACCTCATTTCTGTTGTTGTAATTTTTCTTTTCTCTTTTTCTGTCATTGTCCAGGTTTGGCATTGATAGCAAAGAGTTGGTAGGAAGATTGTGTTGTAAAGTGCTTTCTTAGTAGTTACTGATACATGTTTGTTCTTTAGTATTGGTGCCATTTGTCCAATGAGTTGATTTGCCTTATTGCACCTATTTTCGATCTCGTCTTCTGATCTGCCATTTGATGATATTATACTTCCCAGGTACTTGAAACTCTTTACTTGTTTCAAGGGATGTTCGTTTAGGTGAATTGTTGTTGTTTGTATCTAGGTCTGCAAGGTGTGGAATGCGCCTGGCCCTGCAGCCAGCAGGGTTAGGATCGGCTAGCCTCTCCCAGGAGGGGTGAAGAGCGAAAATTAGTAGCCTGCCGATGACCCGCAGACTACACAAGTCAACCCCCACCTCCGCGTGATGCAGACCGGGCAACCATGACCGCGAGGTCATGGGCTAACGGGGCTATGGCTCGCCATAGGGGATGGACTCCCTATGGTCAGATTTGTGTCCTAAACCTGCGACTGGCCTAGCAAGCCGGCAGGGGATCTTCATACTGCTCGTAGAAAAATTAAGAAGTATAAACGGACTGACCCAAACGGATATCGACCCGGCAATGTTAATGGACTCAAAAAAATAGGCACAATCCACGTCTGTGGTTTCAATAGTAAAGAAGAGGAGCTTATAGAAACAATGGAAGAGAGGAAAATTGGACAAATCTATGGATGCAATAAATATTTCTGGGCACGGAGGGCCTTCGCTGTCGTCGGAGTGTATATCCATATCTTGTGCTACTCGTCTTATCTTGTGTATGTCTGCGCTCATCTTTGATGTAAATGAATCCCGATATCCCTATTCTGATCCCACCAGATCTAGGTAAGTACTAAAAATAACTACACGGTTTGTTTGTGGTGAATTAAGAATGAAGGAGTGAGCGAAACAAAACAAAAAAAGGGGGGGGGGGGGGGGGGCTTTGGATGGGCAGATAACAAGCGTAAGGGGATCAGCCTGGCCGAATGGAAAAGAGCAGTTGTTCTTAAACATACCGTGTGCTTATGCTGAGATAGGTAGTTCAACCCCTACACCAGTCCAGTTGGACTAAAATGTTGACTTCTCGTCCTTGATTTAGAGGTGAAAATTATAAGTATCTCTGAAGTTTCTGAAGTCATCTTCCCCTATATGGTGAACATATTTTCAGAAATTTAGAGGATACGAGTGGAATCCCCATTGCGGGACGTAACATCAACAACATTAGATTGATTGCAGACAATAAGCAAGATCTGTAACACTTAATAGATGTGGTTGCTGCACACAGTGAACAACTAGTGTTAGTATTAAATTGTAAGAAGATACAGATTGTGGTCGTCACTAGAAAAAAGGAAATACCACAACGTAATATACAAGATTGTGTCAGGTCTTAGTCAGATATGACTGAGCTACCGTATGACAGTGGACGGTACTACCTGCTTTCTGTCAGCGCCGAATGTTGGGCGGCGCTTACCAAACCCGACACCCCACACTGTGCCAACGGCTTCGGGCGGAAGAGAGCAATTGGGAGGGTACAAGCCTTATCCTGGTGCGAAGAAATGCAACCCAAAGACACAATAGTCATGGCAGGGCAGACCAGGCCTTAAGCCTTGGTTGGCAGCTGGTCTAGGATCGAAGCTCCGACAGGTGGACAGTTAGAGCATTGCTTTGCTGATCTGGCAGCTTCTGCAGCTTGTCTTGTTCCAGATGTATAGGTGTCAACTTTCCTCTGGAGTGAACTAGGCAGGCCGAGAGAGGGATCATGCTGCATGGGCAACACATGGTTTCTTTATTTTAGCCCAGCGTTGTGATATGGAGAGGCAATAACTCCATCCCTGCTTGACAACCTCTTGTGGATTTGCCACCATTATCACTGCATATGCACCGACACTCGTTTCCTCTGATGATGTGAAGGATACGTTCTATGAGCAGCTAGACTCTGTGATCAAAGCAGTTCCAAAATCCGACTACATTTATATGCTCGGTGATTTCAATGCTCGTGTGGGCAAGGACTCGAGTTCATGGCCAGTGTGCCATGGAGAATACAACATCGGTCGCATGAATGATAATGGGCTAAGGCTGCTGGAGCATTGCACTAGAAATGTCCTATGTATTACAAACTTCTTTTTTAAAAATAAAAGAGTTGCACAAGGTCACATGGAAACATCCAAGATCCGGCCATTGGCATCAGCTGGACTTTATTATCACACGGAGACAACATCTGAACCATACATCATTAACTCGAAGTTACCTCTATGCTGACTGTGATACAGATCATTCTTTGGTTGTTGCAAGGGTTAGACTGAGACCAAAGAGAATCTACACGGCTAAACACAAATCTAGCCCCAGGATTAATATTATCAACACTCACGATCCTGGAAAGTGCTTTGAATTTCAACATCAACTTGAAGACGCTTACACTGATACATCAGAAAATTGTATAGTAAATGATAAATGGAGTAAACTTAAGGAAACTATTTATAAAACAGCGGTAAGGGTTTACGGCACTGTGGATCATAAGATGCAGGACTGGTTTGCGGCAAACAGCCAGATACTGCAGCCCTTGATTGATAAAAAGAAGATAGCTCTCTTAAGAAATAAGGGAAGACCAACGCGTAACACTCTGAGTGAGCTGAAGCAAGCAAGGAAGGATGTGCAAAAAGCTGCCAGGCAGTGTGCGAATGACTATTGGATCAAGTTATGTGAGTCCATCCAAATCGCAAGTGATAAGGGAAACATCAGAAGCATGTATGAAGGGATAAAGAAAGGTTGTGGTCCAATGATCAAAAGAAGTGCACCGCTGAAAACATTGACTGGAGAAATCATCACTGATAAGAAACAGCAGATGGATAGATGGGTAGAGCACGATTTAGAGCTTTACTCAAGTGAGACCAAGCTAGCGGATGATGCTCTTAACGCCATAGAGGCCCTGCCAACTCTTGACCACCTGGACACACTTCCCACCATAACAGAAGTTAAGTGTGCTATAAATGAACTTGCGTCTGGCAAGGCTCCAGGTAAGGATGGGATTCCAATAGAGGTAATCAGGAGTGGGCAAGACACACTCACTTTACAGATCCACCAGCTAATAAAGCTATGCTGGCGAGAAGGACAAGTCCCACAGGACTTCAAAGATTCAATCATCATAACTGTCAGGGTCTGATATGTAAGTAATAGTGTAAGTGCCGGTATGTAAGCGAGAGTTAGTGTAAGCATAGCTGAGGTCAAGGGCAGTAGGAGACACCACGGCTTGGCTGACGGAAGGTCAGGCAAGAAGTCCGTGGATAGACCCACGTGATGTGGGAAGGTCAAGGAGGAGAGAGTCAGTGTGTGTGAGACAGCGAATAGAGACAGACGTGTGGAGATCTAGCGAGTGATAGAACGATCGAACGATAGTGTTGTGACGGATAGATGGAGATGAACGTTGTGTATTGATATTCGAGGAATGTACTAACTGTGATATGTGCGGGATGATGTGAGACTGTGATTGCGAATGGTCATACGGGCGACAGTGTAAATATCGCCCATGTGAGCGAGCGTTTGGCTGCTTGTGTCGAATGATTGCTTGAGCGTGAAGTGCGAGCATATTGTCATCCTGTAGTATAATGTAATAAAGGTTGTTCAGGAGATAGCTCCTGCGAGTTTCCGATTGCAGTCAGGTGTTATTAGTATATGTGTCGTAGATGTTGTAATTTGCCTGTCCAAGTCCAGTGAGCTAGAAGGAGAAAATAGTTAGGACTCTGACAGGTATAATGGTGTCAGAAGTACACACGAACCACATTCCCAAGTAAAATGCATAAAAGAACGCTACTTATGTAAAGAAGAAGATCAATTGCATAATTTTGTAAAAAGTTGTAAATCGGAGATTTGTTAATAAAATCAGAACGAAAATAACATCATTTCTTTCCACAGCAGGTTTCAATTCTACAAAGCGACCGACGTAACCAGAACAGGTCAACGGTAACCAGCACAAGAATCACGTTCCTGTACATCAAGCGTTCGAGTAAACAGCAGATAAAGATAAGTTGATTAATTTTGATTGCTAATTACCCAAATCTGCAGTCTTCGAGTTGCTTGTATAAAAATCATCATTGGGGTAGTTAAAGATTAATTAACAGAAAATGATGTCGGATGATGAAGATCAATCACATTTCTGGGGCACAAATCAGTACAGAAAGTTGCTAGATTTTTTTGATGGTACACGGGCACAAGACAAAGCAAATTGTAATAGAAAACATGACCTAATACGTGATTGGACACAGGAATTTGAAAAGAAAATGCAAGACTACAAAATCCCAAAAGATTATTGGGGTTTATGGTACACGGGACACGTACCAATAAAAAGTAAAAAACTACAAGAGATCATACCAGATTTGTCAAGGGCAGACTATGAATATTATAAAACAAAGATATTAAAACACTATGTAAACTATTTCGAGACTCTAAAATTAGAGGTACAAAATTTGAAACCAGCCACAGACAAGTCATTCACCCAGTATATAAGGGAAATAGAAGAATTTTTCAGAAAGCTAACATTTGAAATTAAACATACAGACAACAATCAAGAAGCAATAAATTTCTTAGTAGTGGAAAAACTAAAAGCAACACTCCCAGCCGAATGCGGAAAATATTTAGAAGAACACAACACAGAGCCTATCAAAAACTTACTAGAAAAATGCCGCGAATATTACAACCAAAGTATGAACCTGGTTAAGAACACTCAACAGAAGAGTACTGGAAGGGCAACTGCATCTGCAGCCACAGACTGTCAAAACAAATCACAGAAAACAAAACCAGTACTGTGCAAACATTGTAGCACTCCACATACAGAAAATGGAATATGCGATAAGAATCCCACTTATCAAGAATACCTGAATACTATTATAGCACAAAAACTGGGGAAGGTAAATCAAAGGAAATATAGAACAAAATGTCATTTTTGCCTGGCGTATGGCCACAGACGTTTCGAATGTGAAGGAGTAAAAAGAATACAGAAAGCAAAAGCAAATGCAGCCATAAACATTACAACAGACAGTTCAGCAAAGAACTTAGAAAAAGTAAACATCACAGAGACGAAAACAAGACCAAACACTGCAAATTCAGAACAGACTGAGTTTTACCCAACAGACTTCGTACCATATTTCAATAATGTTGTTAACATCACTCAGCCTCATTCCTTATTAAAAGAGGGTAATACTCAACAAGAAAGTGAGGAAATGAACAAAACCTCCAGACTGTCGGTAGGAAAACTAACATTCCATGAGGGATACATTAATGACACAGTATGCACATGTGTACGCGACACAGGGTCCTGTCTTATCGGTCTTCGGAAGACCCTAGCTGATCCTAAAGACTACCTAGATGAGTACATCTATTGCAGAACTGTTTCAGGGACAGTAGAGAAATATCCTATGGCATGGGCCAATATAAAATCACCTTTCCTATCAGGCAGAGTAACTTGCGCATTATTAGACAATCCATGCTGCGATTTATTAATTGGAAATGTATTAAATGTAATAGACCACACAGAATCCAAAACCCAGACATGGCAGAAAGTTAACACCACAACAAACACTGCCTTAACCACACCACTCATCATACAACAACATGATGAACAGACCAAAGTACCACACCAGACCACCGTGACTACCATCTCACAACAAGAAAAAACAGAAACTGGTGTGTATCAACAAAGAAAAGAAGGTACAGATAACAAGCATTTCACAAGGGCTAGAAAAGATCACAAAACATCAGGGTACATGCTATACCTCCTGTTAACTACACACATGCCCAAGTGCACACAATGGATGGTTCTACTCGCACTACTCATGGTAAATGCAAAACAAATGACTTCACAAACAATTTTATTCACACATCATCATGGCGCAACACAGATGATATTACTCATGACAAACCAGCTAACTTTGTTACTTACATCATTACTGGTGAACCAAAGTTTGTTGTTACCACTGATAAACACTATGTCAAATCAACTCAGACACATACTTATGCTGAACAATGTAAATCATCAGTCGGTGGAATTACTGACAAAAATCAGCAACAAAGTACCCTACATATTTTGGAAAATATACACAAATTGCAGAAAAGTGTACAAACATGCACGATTACAGTTCAAAACTATACATGGTGTATTATTATTATTTGAACTATTGGATGTATACACACATGTACGAGTGCAGGTTTGGAGATAGCACTCAAAATGATCTCAACATGAAATTTGAAAATCCCCACCCGTCGGAAAATTTAATTTTGACCGTAACCCACTTTATATCCTTAGATCGAGTAACTCCAGAGTTGCCTTGTCTGCTGTACGACTCCAGCGCTATGATACTAGCACACTCCATTGTATAGACCAACATAAAAGTTCCTTCAACGTGAAAAGTGTCATCGGCAGAACAGTAAGACTCAACATGTGATTTCAAGTATCTAACAGTAAGCTATACCCATATTGACTTTGTTTCAAACGAGTATCTACAGAGTCCACATTTAGAAATCGACCAACAACGACAAGAACTTCACAAGTACAGACATTCATTTCCAGTGATCAGTTTAAGGAACCAGATGCCAACCTACAAACTATGGCAAAGACAGTCACAGACAGACGCACCATGGCCACACTCATAAATAAGGCCACCGAACTTAAAACATTAATTCATATTTTACATGTGTGAACTCCAGTAATTTTACAGAACGGACTTATAAATTGTCCAAATGTGGTGCAAAGTCTTAAATACTATACAGAAGGAAAGACAATATCATGATATACAGAATACGTCAATAATCGGTTCAGAAAGAAGAAATGCCAAACATTCCAGCACCGCAATGAACATTGAACACTGGTAATTTAATTACGTGTGCATAACTTTCACAGGACAAGAACAGTATCCTATACGTGCATAAAGGCAGCGACGATGAACATTTTATTGTAAATTTATTAAGTGCATGACATCCAATGTCTAATTTTAATTATAGTAGTTTGTATTGTTAGAATGTGATATGTACATATAAGCGTAAGTACAGTGTGAAAGGTATAAGTTGTAATGCTGAGAATCAACGCCTGGCAATCCCAATACGCGAGTGTTACCAAACTTACTTTCGCGTATGGTGGATAGCCCGACGAATGACGCTTAGCAATAGTGGTACAAAATTAACATCATAATATTGTAACAAGAAGGAACATACCAACAGGGTTATACCAACCAAAGAGATTAATAATAACTCTCCAAAACAGTAAACGAGGTGGGCCCGAAAACGGAAACAACTCACGGTCTGACATAAGATGAGGTAAGAGGGACTATTACATACATGAAGTATATTCGAACCATGACCACAACAGTGACATAGCGTGCTCATAAAGAGAATCGATTAGGGTGCATTAACTAGAGACGAGGGGGACCACGTCTGAATAGAGAGAAAATCTAAGAATGCTGTAAGAGGAAGTTGTAGCCTTATTCCAGGCGTGAATCAATGGAGAATCCTTAAACCAGCATAGCCACAATAACTATGAGATGATAAGTACACAGCGAATCGATTGGGAAACATGAACAGAATGTAATGTCACGGAGTGGGGATTGAAGAATATAACGAGGTATGGCAAGAAGACCCAACCAGAACATTTGCCAGACCACGACAAAACGTTGAGAGAAACCTCAGTACTGAAAAAGAGAGAAGAATAGTTAAATTTAATCTCGGAAAAAAGATCAGAGCAAAAAGGGACGTAAGCGTAGACTTATGATCATATAATCCCCTGACAAGGTTAGAAAGATGTACCAAGAGTAACAACAACAGAATGTGTCACATTTCCAAGAGAAAGTGCCACATTGTTTGTGCGGGGGGAGAGTGTCAGGGTCTTATATGTAAGTAATAGTGTAAGTGCCGGTATGTAAGCGAGAGTCAGTGTAAGCATAGCTGAGGTCAAGGGCAGTAGGAGACACCACGGCTTGGCTGACGGAAGGTCAGGCAAGAAGTCCGTGGATAGACCCACGTGATGTGGGAAGGTCAAGGAGGAGAGAGTCAGTGTGTGTGAGACAGCGAATAGAGACGGACGTGTGGAGATCTAGCGAGTGATAGAACGATCGAACGATAGTGTTGTGACGGATAGATGGAGATGAACGTTGTGTATTGATATTCGAGGAATGTACTAACTGTGATATGTGCGAGATGATGTGAGACTGTGATTGCGAATGGTCATACGGGCGACAGTGTAAATATCGCCCATGTGAGCGAGCGTTTGGCTGCTTGTGTCGAATGATTGCTTGAGCGTGAAGTGCGACCATATTGTCATCCTGTAGTATAATGTAATAAAGGTTGTTCAGGAGATAGCTCCTGCGAGTTTCCGATTGCAGTCAGGTGTTATTAGTATATGTGTCGTAGATGTTGTAATTTGCCTGTCCAAGTCCAGTGAGCTAGAAGGAGACAAATAGTTAGGACTCTGACAATAACGCTGTACAAGAACAAGGGCGATCGGAGCGACTGCAACAACTATAGGGGTATCTCACTTCTGTGTATTGTTGGGAAAGTATTTGCCAGAATTGTTCTGCACAGACTTCAAGTCCTGGGAGATCAAGTCTACCCCGAATCACAGTGCGGCTTCCGTCAGAACCGGTCTACCACTGATATGATATTCTCATTGCGACAGATGCAAGAAAAATGTCGGGAACAAAATCAGCCACTGTTTATTGCCTTCATTGACCTCACAAAGGCATTCGATTTGGTCAGTCGTGAGGGTCTGTTCAAAGCACTAAAGAAGATTGGCTGCCCACCAACTCTTCTGTCCATTGTGGAATCGTTCAACACAGGCATGAAGGGTATAATCAAGTTTGATGGTGCAACTTCTGAAGAGTTTGAAATCAAGAGTGGAGTTAAGCAAGGTTGTGTACTATCCCCCACCCTCTTTGGGATATACTTTTCACTTCTACTGAAATATGCATTTCGTGATCAGGATGGTGGTATATACATTCACTCACGCTCAGATGGTGGCCTCTATAATGCTCAGAGATTGAAGGCCAAGACCAAAATTAGGAGGGTACTAATCAGAGATTTGCTTTGTGCGGATGATGCTGCGATTACGACCCACTCTGAGGAAGAATTACAACATCTACTATCTGCATTCTCCAATGCTTGTTCTGAATTTGGTTTAACAATTAACAAAAAGAAGACAAAGATTATGTCACAAGGTGCACATGGTGTACCATCAATCTTTATTGACGACGCCGAACTGGAGATAGTAGACCATTTTACATATCTAGGAACAGAGGTAAATAGCAAATTATCCCTCGATCAGGAAATCAACATCAGGATTGGCAAGGCAGCAACAACAATGAACATGTTAGCAAAAAGAGTCTGGGAGAACAGGAAGCTTACTGCCAAAACAAAAGTCCTCGTCTACCAAGCCTGTGTCCTTAGTACTCTTCTTTATGGCAGTGAAACCTGGACAACTTACTCACGCCAAGAGAAACGTTTAAACAGCTTTCATATGCGGTGTCTGCGAAGAATACTTGGTATTAAGTGGCAAGACAAAATCACAAATACTGAAGTATTGGAAAGATCAGGTTGTGTGACGGTGTATTCCATGCTCAGTCTTCGTAGACTTAGATGGATAGGACATGTTAGGAGGATGGATGATGGTAGAATACCAAAGGACATCTTTTTTGGTGAATTACAGACGGGTAGGAGATCTCAGGGTCGGCCTCTACTACGATACAAAGATGTGTGTAAGCGGGACATGATTGATACAGGCATTGATAATGCACACTGGGAGCAAGTCGCCGCTGAACGTGTTGCATGGAGGGCAACTATCAGAAATGGAATAAAGACAAAGGAGAAAATGATTGCAGATAAAGCACACACAGAGCGTGAGAGACGTAAGATGGTGCAAAATGGTGGAAATGACCATGTTTTCACATGCATCTACTGTGGGCAAACATTTTCAGCAAGAATTGGCCTTACCAGCCACACTCGCCACCGCCATGGGTCGTAGTTATTAAGCCTTTTTGAAGCACAATGTACCAAACCATCGTCTGTCAAGACGGAAAGGTGCCAATGAATATACAAGTAAATGGGAATATTCTTAAACGAATGAATCGGTACAATTATCTCGAAACATTCATACATGTAATGGGCTAGTAATGGGAGATGCCTTGAAAAGATTAGAACAAGAATCGCCACACAAGTGTTGAGGTGCTACTCTGAACCTGTACTTTTGTATGAATGTGAAGTGGGAACAATGGGCAGACAAGCCGAAAAACATCGAATGGCTGTGGAAATGTGATTTCTGGGGAAAATTCAAAGAATATACTGGAAAGACAGAAAAACCAATGACCGAGTACCACAAGAAAGAAATGAAAACCGTAAACTGATTAGAGAAATTAGACGTAGACAGTCACAATTGATTTGACACGTCATAAGAAAAACATTAATTGGAGAACTTGGTGACAAATGGCAAGACTGAGGGGAAGAAATCAATTGGAAGGCAGAGAAGCAAATACCTGTAGGGCTTGGCCATGTGGTATGGTCGAGACAAGGACACTGAGCTAATCCACACCTCTAGTGATGCGTGAGATGGCGAAACATGACCGTCCACGCTTATCGGCACGGCACATGAGGATGATGATGATGAAGAAGTTGGAGTGAGTTTGCTGATGGCGAGGGACAACTGGTAATAAGTAAAGCTAATCCACACGCAAAATTCAGTCTAGTGCTACTATAAGTAGCCGAGTTCAAAGCGAAATAAAAGCGTAATAAATATATTTTGAAATAGGTTAACTCGCATCACAAGAAGTTAAAAGTTATTTGCATATCTTTTACAGGACGTCGCAATCAACACCAGCGTTTTTGCTGTTGTGATCTCTTGGCAAGTTTATGTTCAGTAGTTTGCCATTGCATTCTGAACGACCGGCACCCATACCATTTCGTAAAAAACCAACGCAAGGCGGTCTACTGCCAAATCGCCATCAGCTGTATTTCGAACGCGGGTATGCGAGATCACGAACTGAGTCCGTAACCTCTTCGTCACGGAGTTGGTATCACAAGAAGACAGAAGTTCTGGAGGCACGTATCGCAATCAGCTAACTGGAGCTAGCCATAAAAAAGACTGTTTGCATATCCTTTACAAGATATCGCTGTCAACATCAGAATCTTTCAGCTGATTGTTGATTTCTTGGCAAGATTACGCTCAGTAGTTTGCCATTGCTTTGTGAGCAACCGGCTCACATTCCCCTAAGTTACCAAAGCGGCTAGAACCGCTACCGATTCTCGCCGTCGTCACGCTATTCACAAGAGTATACGGGATTACGGAGAAAGTCGCTAACCACTAGGCCAGGGAGACCGGCTCAAAACTGAATATGTGAAAGTCACCAGGAGCGGTTGATATCTCCAATGAAATGATCAGGAACCTAGGAACAGAGGTCAAAGCAAAGCTGTTGCAGATCTTCAATAGCTTGATTGCTTCGTGTTTATCTGACATGTTTGAATAAGATTGTTATACCTCAAAATAAAAGTTGTTTGATTATGAAGGAATTAGACCGCAACGTTCTCAGTGTCTTGTATTTGTTTTCTAGTAAAGATGACTCTTTACACTTGTTTATAACCGCTTTTAATCATCGACTACCAAACACTGTCACTCTGACAAGCAATCATAAATTATCAACACCAAACACTGTCACCTGACATAACATCTTGGAACTATCGGCACCAAACATTGTCCACCCTGACATAAAATCTTGGAACTATTGGCACCATATATTGTCCACCCTGGCATAAAATCTTGGAACTATCGGCACCAAACATTGTCCTCCACGCTGACATGGAATAAAATATATGCCAGCTGCAGCTGCACGCTGAATCCAGTAATTCAGGAGCATTGGTACGCCAGTCTTGTGCGAGTTCATTGAAAGAGAGAATATTTCATAAGTAACATCCACCTGCCAGGACTCCGCCCTCTAGACATCGTTATCACATCTCAGTGACTGCCACCAGCCCTAAGGGAGTTGGCTACCGCATGAAAATACACCATGCCATAAATGCTTTAATATGCATATATGAATGTAGGTGTTCTATTCTCACATGTGTCACTTAACACTAACAAACGGCAACGCTCAGTTATATACACATAACAAAAGAAACACATATTATACCGTGTAAATACACACTGTTTGGTATGAAATAAAGTTTAAAATAACACAATTATAATAAAATATTGGAAAGGGACATAACAACAAAACAGTACTTTCAAGGGACGTTACTAAAAGTAGTATAAATGTATTAAGTGATTTAAAAAGTGTAGTATTTGTCTTAATCGTTTTATGTTTATAGATAATAGCGAAAGATATACGCTCTATAAATATTGGATAACATTTATAAAGCTTTTCAAATTTTATGTAAAAGACACGGCTCTATTTTACATATGAAAAAATTTTATTACCCAATTTCTTATTCCCCCTTGACGATACATTCAATGTTGTCTACTTTCATTATATATTGTGTTATGTGTGATGCTATCAATACGTAAAAATTTTCTGCCGGCCTTTATAGGCCAACCATTGGCTAAGATCGAAGTATAACTAGCCCGTAAGGGAACCGCGAATCCTTCAAAACCAAATAAATAAATAACCTTTATATTCATTGAACGTTTTGTATCTGGAATTCGGTTTAAATTACAGTGTGGCTGTAGTATCTGTTCTTGTATCACGACAGAGGTTAAGGGCAGGGGTGGGCAAACTACGGCCCGCGGGCCGCGTGCGGCACGGCAACTGATTTTATGCGGCCCGCGAGGGCATTTAGAAATAACATTCTTTACTTAGTTTTAAAGTTGTTTTATTGAATTCTATAGAATTTCATGTACCGTTATGATTGTTTTAACATTTTTGGTAAAATTTCTTTTGCTCCTTCCTTAGCCAATCGATCAGTTCTGTCGTTTCCGGGTACTCCACAGTGGGATGGTATCCACTGTATGGTGACCTTACGCTTACTGCTAAGTTCAGAAAGTAGTGTCCTTGGTACTGGCAATTTCCCAAACATCATTTCGTTTTCGTTGAGATGAGTTTCTTGCAAGCAACATACGCTTACATTTTCTTGGTCCAAAATGTTTTCTAGTTATATTTGTTGTTGTTGTTGTTGTTGTTGTTGTTGTTGTTGTTGTTGTTGCTGCTGCTGCTGACTTCCTCCGCATTCAAGTGCATTAGTTTGAGTCTCTATTCTCGGGTCCCCTGGCTCCACAGGACATCTGAGAAGGACCTCCAGTAGCTGTAGTTGGACCCTTTCGAGCCATAGGGCCCGGCACTGCACCTGCCTGGAGGTCCAAAGCAGGGCGAGCCCCATAACATTTAGCAGTAGTCGACATATTTCATTACGCGTGATTGCGCGGCATCCTGATTTCTGTGGCGTGCCTCCTGGCTCTTTGCCTCCATCTTCAGCACCTTTCCGTTGCTAGAGCCGACTGTGGTCTTATTTGAGTTTATGTGTGTAGGTACGCACACACATGTCTGCGCATGCATGTACGTGCATACACATCTAGAGCGTTCTGGTTATTTCTCGGCGCCAGTGACTTGCCGCCGCCCCTTATCCTGTTAGTTAAAACAGTTCCGCCACGAGAAGGCCATGAGTTGGAATTTTGCTGCATAGGTGATGAATGCACGAGCCATTAGGGTATATATGCAAGGTTGGGCGCTCACTCCAACCTCGCCCCGGCAACATATTTTGGAACCATGTATTGCTAAAATGCGAATTTATCGATCTTCAAATAGAGAAATATTTATCAACATGTAAAAATTTAATAAGGATAATTTTATGATAAAAAGATATTTCTCCGGTGAATAAAATAATGTATTTTGCAAGAAAATGTTAAATTTAAAATATTTTTGCTGCTATCAATTAGTTCCACATTTACAATGTTCAAATTAATTTATTTGTTGAAGTAGTCTTGATATATTTCTGAAATTTATACTGAGTTTACTACTTGTTTTCCGAATATTTTATTTTCACACACAGCCAGAAGTAGGTATTCTTTCATTTCCGTTTTAAAGGTTTGTACAATTCTAACTGTTCGAATTTTATGCAAACAATGAGTGTCAATAACAAACGCAAGATTGAAGATGAATGCCGTGTTTTTAATGATGTATGCACAACTAAGTACTGTTTTATAAATAAAATTTAACAACCGAAGGGAGGGAAAGGAAATGCTTGAAGTTGGTGAAAAATTTGGAGAAACAGCAAACTGTTTTCACTAAACAGTCTTCAATTCAAGATGCTGCGACTGAAGCTAATTTTGTGCTGTTACACAGAATTGTAAAACAGAACAAGCCATTTTCTGATTGCGAGTTCATCAAGGAATGTTTGCTATATGCAGCAAACATTATGTGTCTAGAACACACACACACACACACACACACACACACACACACACACACACACACACACACACACACACACACACACACACACACACACACACACACACACACACACACACACAACAGATTTGACCACATCACTTTATCAAGAAGAACTGTGGTCAGACGTGTTGACAAGATAAGTGACGATTTGATGCATAAACTTCAAGATGCAAGTAACAATTGTTGTGGTACTCTCTTGCATTGGATGAGAGTAACGATGTACATTATACTGCCCAATTATTGATATTTATCCGTGGAATAAATACTTCTTTCAAACTAACTGAAGAGTTACTGAGTGTTGAGTCACTCAAAGACACAATCACAGGACATGATATATTCAATGCTGTTACTAACTGTATTGAAAGAACTGGGTTGGTTTGGAACAAGATGGCAAATGTTACAACTGACGGAGCTCGTGCTTTGACTGGAAAAAATGTAGGTCTCGTAAAGTTGATAAGTGATAAGATTAAAGCACAATATCCACACCATAGATTATTACCAGCCTGTGTCCTTAGTACTCTTCTCTATGGCAGTGAAACCTGGACAACTTACTCACACCAAGAGAACAATTTAAACAGCTTTCATATGCGGTGTCTGCGAAGAATTCTTGGTATTAAGTGGCAAGACAAAATCACAAATACTGAAGTATTGGAAAGATCAGGTTGTGTGACAGTTTATTCCATGCTCAGTCTTCGTAGACTTAGATGGATAGGACATCTTAGGAGGATGGATGATGGTAGAATACCAAAGGACATCTTTTTTGGTGAATTACAGATGGGTAAGAGATCTCAGGGTCGGCCTCTACTACGATACAAAGATGTGTGTAAGCGGGACATGATTGATACAGGCATTGATAATGCACATTGGGAGCAAGTCGCCGCTGAACGTGTTGCGTGGAGGGCAAATATCAGAAATGGAATAAAGTCAAAGGAGAACATTATTGCCGAAAAGTCACACACCAAGCGTTTGAGACGTAAGATGGTGCATGATGGTGGAAATGACCACGTGTTCACATGCACCCACTGTGAACGGACATTTACAGCGCAAATTGGCCTTATCAGTCACACTCGCTACCGCCATAGTTAAAAGTTATTATGCCTTTTTAGAGCACAAACTATCGTCTGTCAAGACGGCAAGGTGCCAATGATGGAGATTATTACCACTTCACTGTGTGATTCATTTAGAAAGTCTGTGTAAAACTGTTGTGAATATCAAGCATGTTATTGACCCAGTTGTCAGTGTCATCAACCTCATCAGATCAAGAGGACTTAATCACAGACAGTTCAAGTCATTACTTGACGATTTGGAAACTGAACATTCTGATGTCCTGAAGCACACCAATGTTCGATGGCTAAGTCTCGGCAAGGTGTTGAGGCGAGTGTGGGAACTCAGAGAAGAAATAGTGATGTTCCTAGAGATGAAGATCATTGAATGTGACTTTAATACTAACATTGTCAATAAAGAGTGGAAGTTAGACTTTATGTTTGCCATTGAAATTATGGAAAAGTTAAATTAAATGAATGTCAAACTTCATTGTAATGTTGTGTTTGCACATGAATTGTATGTACATGTAAAATCATTTCAGGCAAAACTCTTACTGTTCTCCAGACAAGGAAGTGAAAAAAAATGTTGTCACTTCCCTTTGCTGAAACAAGAAACCATTTCTGGTGAAAGGACTGAAAAGTACAAAGCCCAATTAGATGCAATGATTGAAGAATTTGGATGGAAATTCCAAGATTTCAAGAACTTAGAGCCCCAGTTCAATATTTTCCGTTCCTCTTTTAGTGCAGAAGCTGATACAACCACAGAGGATATACAGTTGGAGCTGCTTGACTTAGAAGCAGATCATGACCTGAAAGAGAAATTCAAGTCAGATGGTTTGCTGGATTTCTATGGATCTTTATCACAAGAATCATTTCCCAACTTGAAAAACTTTGCAGCTGAACATTTATCATTGTTTGGATAAACATACATTTGCGAACATTCTCTTGCTTTAAGATCAACAAATCTAAGAATAGGTCTTTATTGTTGGACTGCAACTTGCATACTGTCATGCGAATTTCAACAAGTAAACTTGCTCCAGATTTCAAGAATATTGTCAAAAATTACAAGCAGTAACATACATCTAATTAGAAATCAACAATTATAGTGACAATGTAGTTGGTTTGTGTCTAAATTAAAGCCATTGATAGATAATAAAGAATATTTGTTATAATAACAAGTTGCAAAATCTTGTTAACAAATTAATGAAAGTATTTGTCCATATTGTCAAATATAATGTATAAATGTATAAGTAAAATACAATTGCAATAATTAGTTATTTATACTACTTTATAACCTATACATAATTAATAATTACTTATTACGATAGGTTGCTGTAAACAAAATGGACATTATATATATATATATATATATATATATATATATATATATATATATATATATATATATATATATATATATATATATATATATATATGCCCCCCCCCCCCCCAATAGCTTTACATTTGTCAATGCGGCCCTCCGCACAAAAAGTTTGGCCACCCCTGATTAAGGGTAAACATATCTGCACTTGATCTGGCTATGGCCATCAACATTGGTGGTCATCACAATGGACAATAAGCAGACAAGCTGAAAAACATCTAGTTGAGTTATGTTGAGCTAACAACTGACATCGCTGCACTCAGGACATGCCCATACGCGCTCCGTCCCCTTGTTCAACAGCCAGAGAAAAGTCACAATAATAATCGTTCCCACCGCTATCTGATTGAAAGTTCTGGTCTTCTCTCTCAGTTTTGAGATTCTACCGGAACCTCCGCCAATCCACCGCAATCTCATCCTGTCCACATACGGGTTCTCAATCTGTTCCTCCACCTTCTCCACCTGGTCCCATACGCGCACGTCCACCTCTCCCTTGTCCATAGGTAATCTACTACCAAGAGGTGCATTCCCTGCCAGCCTAACAGCTTGTTCATTCCCCCACACTCTCGCATGGCCAGGGCAAAACATCCATACATTTCTCACAATCTGTGACCCCTGAAGCGAGGCGAGCCATTCCACGCTAAACATTCCTTTCTCCACCTTACTATGCATACTCCTTGAGTCCGTGATGAAGATAATGTGTGTTGCAGTGGTCTCCTCTAACAAACGGTATGCCGCTGTGACTGCTTCCACCTCCATTCTCATGCTGGAGGTCGCTGGAATCGTCCATTAGCTTTCCCAATGAAACCCCAACCACTCCGTCTTTTTCTCACCACTGACCCATCAGTATAGATCACCATGTCACCTTGATGTGTGTCAGGATCTCCAATAAGGCCTTACAAAGGCGATATTAGTTAACAATAGTCTAGTAGGGTGACACCAGACAGGAGAGACACCGAGTACTATTAATAGCCTCACTAGGAGACATATTTGGGTCAGACCAGAGGTAAACGAGTACAGCTGAGCGAGGGCTTTCCCCAAGCAATTGGGAAGCTTGTTCTTGCGAGTAACCATGAAGTGCCAGGTTACTCGAACTCACAAGCCAGCGTGCTGGCGAGACCATGCACGCAATAATAGCTACTGCTCGGAGGAGAGTGTCCGTGCTTGTCCACGCAATGTGTAGCGTGTAAGGAGACTGACTGGAGACGGTAGGGAGAGCAGACGTATCCTTGACCAACGCTATAGTTTCTAGGCAATAGGCAAACATAGGGCTGTTCATTTAGATTGTGAAATACTAGCATCATCTATCATCACGTTAATGCATTCATGTTGTATATGATGATGAAGTACAACGCTCGTCGAGCCATTCAAATGTCGGCTCTGAATAAATTGCATTCCTTTCGCAAATGTCACGAGTTGTTATTTCGTGCGGTGCGAAAGTAGGGGAGTCCTGAGAATCTGCAGCGCACAAGTCGCTGACAATGTGTATTACTCTGGATAAGTTGTTGCACCTCAAACTTTGTGCGGCCCGTTGCACTCACGACCCAGTGTTACTATTACATTGTGCCTGTCGTCTGCCGGAATTTTAACCCTCTCTTTTTTACGATCTATAGATCACACACCTGACGTAAAGATATTTCTGCCTGTGCCATCCAGGACCTGCCTCGCCTTAGTCTATGACCCTTGACCAAATCTATGGTTTCATGCAAAGGGGGGGGGGGGGGGGGGGGAATCCCTATCTGCAGCAATTCTCATGTTCCATTTGGCTTGAAGGACCCTATGTCTGTAAGACATTGTTGGTAGCGCCAGGATATGCCTTATGCATATAATTGGTGTATCCTTTGTGCACCTCAGGATCACCCACATAGCCGCATTTTGTATGCGCTCCAACCTTTCAAGCTGGCTCGTTGATACTGTCAGGAGCCCAAAATCACACTCAATAACATAAATTATTAACTGATGAAAGAGCCGGTAAAGCATCCTATGTTCTACCCCGGTTGCTGCCATCGCCCTCAATGCATTAAGTCTCCTACCAGTCTTCACCACCAAATCCTTAACATGATCTTTAAAAGACATACACTTGTCGAAGGTGATACCCAAGTACTTCAGTTTCCTCTCTCTATTAAGAGGAGATCCATTCAGTATGCTGCCATGGGGCTTCTGCCTTCACAGTCCGGTTATCTAGAGCGTACCATAAATCAGATGCCTTGTCTGGGTTTATAACAGTCCCTGCGTCCCTGCACCACTCCGCCACACTGTTTACTGCCATCTGTAAGTCGCCAACCAAACTTTCCCTGTCTCTGCCGTGTCTATACACCAGCACATCATCTGCAAATGTCAAGATTCTACCCACATTTAGTGTCTCAATAGCTGCGACTTTGCTGGTGTAAACATTAAAGAGCACTGAGGATATGACAGATCCCCGTGGCAGCCCAGGTGTAATCATACAAGGGTCAGAAGTCTAGGAACCCATGCGCAGTGCAACTTTACGCCCATAAAGGACTGTCGCAACCCATGTGACAAGGCAAGGCCACACTTCCATGTCCAACAGTGTGTGTATTAACCGATCATACCTAACCCTGTTATACGCATCCTCCAGGACAAGAGCTACCGCCCCTGACTCTTGTTTATCCTGGAACAACTAATAGACATCAAATGCAAAAAGTTGCCGCATTGGCCCAGATGTCCTTCGCCAAGCCGGTAACTACCGAGCCCTTTTGAAAGCAGATTAAGACTTTCCAAGTGTCGCTGGAGCCTGCGTGCTACTATCTTTTCGAGGACTTTGCAAAAGGTGTTTTACAGGGTTATGCTTCGGTATCCATTAAGTCTTGAGTGATCCTTACCTGGCTTTGGGAGTGGGACCAGGTAACTGTGCAGCCAATCGTAGGTATTTCCGCCTTATTCATGTTTAGGTTGAAATAAAGAGCCATTTCCTCTATATTCTCATCCTTTATGTTACCCATATGGATGTACCTCACCCCATGCGGACCTGGCGCTGTGTCTTTGGCCTTTTTCAGTACCCGTCTAATATCCCCCACCGTAACCTCACAGTCTTCCTTTCTTGTGGCCGGTTACAAGGCTTCTTTGACCATATCTCTAACAGCTCTATCTTGCTTATCCGTCTGTTTAAAAAAAAATGTACAAGAAAAGCCCACTCCTCTGTCCTGGTCAGTTGTCATAGGTCGGTTGTTATCATCATAAACGGTGTCCACCAGGCATCGCCTGACTGTTCATCTGCCGGTGCAGCTTCCAGGATTTACCCAATGTCACATCCCCACCGACTTCATTTATAAACTGTTCCCATCCATCCATCCGTCCATCATGTACCATGCCGATAAGCGTGGGCGGTCATGTTTTGCCACCTCAATAGATCACCAGAGTCGAGGATCAGCTCCGTGTTCCTGTCTCCCACTTCATCCTTTTTGCCTCTGCTGCCTGGAGTTTAAAATCCTGCACCTTTACCTTTTTATACCTTTCAGCCTCCTCAAATTCTGTATCAACTGCATTTTCTGCTCTCCGAACCCTCTGCCAATTCCTTATGGCCGTCCTCTTTTCCCTCCATGATTTGTCTACATCTGGTGTCCATCACGGTGGTTGGGTTGAGATTCTCCTTGTTGTTTCTTCTTCTTCTCCTGCGTTCATCCGGAGTGTTTTTTCAGACGTAATTGCGTTGTGCCAATTTTATTTGCACCCTTAGGCCGGCACATCCGACTTCTGCGGGCATTTTTTAACCTGGTTAGCCTTCCCGGCTGTTTCTCACTGTTGTGGTGCCATCCACACCCCAGCTGATCAAGTCAGGACGGTGGAAGACTTCACAGTTAGCCCTCAAGGAAAAACAGGGGTATCCCATGCGCATTATCCGCCGTCCAAGCAGGCTTCCATAATTGCAAAGTCGGCACATAGCTCTCTGGTACTGGGCTCACCCAAGGAATCGCCACGTCCTGCACATGGCTGCTTTAATTCCTCACTTCCATGTATTGGGTATTTCGTTAGGAACAGGCCACTCCCCGCACAAACCTAGGAACGGTCAGTCTGCAGACGACGTCCACTCAGCGAGCTTTCGGTCCTGACATGTGCTGGACACTGTGCCCGGAAAACAAAATAGTCAGAGCTATTTTGGGCACGAAGGACTTTCGACTCTCACTGTTGTGGTGTCATCCACATCTCAGCTGGTCAAATTAGAACGGCCAAAGACATCACGGTCAACCCCCAAGGGAAGGCAGGGCAGACACTGGGCATTCCCCGCCATCCAAGGAGGCTTCCATATTTGCAGAGCTAATACATAGCGCTCTGATACAGTTCTCACCCAAGGAATCGTTTCGTCCTGCGCATGGCTGCTTCATTTCCTCATTTCTGTGTATTGGGCATTTCGTTCGCTATTGGCCGCTCCCCACGCAAACCAGGAACGGTCAGTTTGCAGACGACGTCTACCCAGCGAGCTTTCGCTTCTGACATGTGCTGGGCGGTGTGCCCGGAAAACATCATGTGTACTAAGTGTGTGCTAAGTGTGATTTCAACAATAAGCAATGTATGAAGGAATTTATCCAGCATATGTGCTAAGTGTGAGTTCAACAGTAAGGAATCAATGAGGAAATTAATAAGCAGTGTGAAACATGCCTGCGTTCACTAACATTAAGGTGATTGCCCTTGGTAGCAATGCTAGTACATAAACAAGTGACCGGGCCTAAGAATTAAGGCTGGGGGTAGGTCCCCGGAGGGGGCAAATGAGAAGATAGATGGGGAAGGTTGGAGACAGTGAGTTAAGGGGGTGTGAAGGTGGTTTCAGCCAGCTAGTGTGTATGGTGAGAGAGACAGTTTAGGCTGGCGAGGAGTGTTGTGTGAAGTTAGGGGACTGAGGTGGAAGTTGAAGCCGAGACCCCGAGAGGGTCGGACGGACAGCTGAGTTTTGGGACCCGACAGGGGAGGTCGGCGGTCGGAAAAAGGGTTGAATAGGAACGGAGTTAGCCAGAGAACTCGGCCCTGTGTTTTTTCAGATATAGTTGGGTGAAGTTTAGACCCAGAGGTGGTTGGATCGAGTGAGTTCGGGCCAAGAGAGTGGCTGATTAACTGTTGTGGTGGATTAGATTAAAAAGGCATTGAGAGGCAGTGTTTTTTTAGTGTTAGGTTGTGATGAAGATATATTCTGGAAATACTATTAATGGATTATATGTTACTTGTGTCCGTGTTCATTCGTCATTAAAGGAAAGTGATGTGCGCAAATTCAATCTTGTTTACTGACTGGTGGATGTGTGCTGCAGTGGTAAATTGTGGTGTGAGACAGGTGGCTAGCCCAGCTTCCACTCTGCAGGTTCATAGAAGAAACATTAGGACCTAGACAACGACCAATCTCATTATGTTGCTAAGAAGATTGTGACACAGTGTGTACCAAATGTGATGTCAGCAATAAAGAAGATACGATAGAATAATCTAAGAGGTGTACAATTAATGTGGTACTGCCAAAGTAGGATCTATGGGTATCCTCGAAGTTCTACGGTGTTGATTCTTCTTAAACCACAATTCATAAATAATCAGACTCCATTGTACATTAACAACCTCTTTTATAAAACAAATCCAGACCATGTCAATGACTGCAGCTTGGTGAAATGAATATGACTGAAAACAATATCTCACTTCTTCATGTCACATACTGATTTCAGTATTTGTCTGTTTGAAATTGACACTGTGTTAATTTGTCTGCATCTTAACTGTTTATTGTAAATATTACAAAGCAGTTTACCTTTATTGAGAAAATAGCAAGATTGTGGTAGTTATGGCTCATAAATGGCAATGTTTCAATCATTGTTCAGTGGTCTGTTCTTTGCAGAGCTGTGTCCCGTAACATCATCATCGTCATCAAATTTCCTGCCAGCTGGCCTAGGCGTCCATGTCTCTCCACAGATCTCGGTCTTTGGTGTTCTAGATCAACTCTGCTGATGATATTCCTACATGCCACCGTCTCAATCCATCCAGAATCATTTCTCTTTGTCTGCTTCTATCTCTTTTCCCCTTGAACTTTCCAGTTGTCACGATGTTCTCCAATGCCTCTCTTCTGATTAAATGACCAAAGAAAGCTGTTTGTCTCTTTCTTATTATTGTATATAGTGTTCTAGTTTCAATAGCCTCTTTCAGAAAATCGTTGTTAGTTACTCTGGTAGTCCAAGGAATTCGCAACATTCATCTCAGGAACCACATCTCTATTGCCTCTAATTTCTATCTAAATGAGTCCCAGTAACAGAATTCCGAAATTTCAATCTGTAGACAGGTGTCCTGCTTCTGTTGCTATCATGTGTAAATTTGAATCTGTAGACACAGATGTCCTGCCTCTGTTGTTGTCTTGTGTAGATTTGAATCTGTAGACACATATGTCCTGCCTCTGTTGTTGTCTTGTGTAGATTTGAATCTGTAGACACATATGTCCTGCCTCTGTTGTTGTCTTGTGTAGATTTGAATCTGTAGACACATATGTCCTGCCCCTGTTGTTGTCTTGTGTAGATTTGAATCTGTAGACACAGATGTCCTGCCTCTGTTGTTGTCTTGTGTAGATTTGAATCTGTAGACACATATGTCCTGCCTCTGTTAGTGTCATATGTAAATTATCTCACATGTCATAAATCCATCTATTTTGATTTTCTTCCTTTTCTCTGCCTCCCTGTTATACTTCCCTCTGTAATGATCTTTTCCAGACTGTCATGTGTTTTTACATGTCCACAACGTTTCATTTCCCTAATTGTTGTTTGTCTTGATAAACAGTCTTGTTCAATATTGTGTTCTTGTTGGATAGATCTGTGTGCTAATGGTTAGGACATTGCACTAACGATGGCGTGAGCACACTCAGACGAGGGTTCAGTGTCAGCTCTTGACATTCTACGGAAGGGAAAGACTGGCAAACTAGACCACCGTGCACTCAGGCCAACAAAATGTGAAGGTTCTAACACTTCATAACCTCCGTGCACTCAGACCGACAAAATGTGATGGTTCTATCATTTCATATCCTCCGTGCACTCAGACCGACAAAATGTGATGGTTCTATCACTTCATATCCTCCGTGCACTCAGACCGACAAAATGTGATGGCTCTAACACTTCACATCCTTCGTGCACTCAGACCAACAAAATGTGATGGCTCTAACACTTCACATCCTTCGTGCACTCAGACCGACAAAATGTGATGGTTCTAACACTTCACATCCTCTGTGCACTCAGACCCACATAATGTGATGGTTCTTAGACTTCACATTCTCCGTACACCCAGGCCTACAAAACTATGATGGCTCTAACTTCAGATTCCTGCTGGGGGACTTGTATTTTTTATTTTTCATTTTTCTCTCTAAAAAAATGCACTCAGAATACAAACACAAAACGGACGTCAGCATGGCCGAAAGGAAAGAGTCCGTCATACTTAAACATCCGTTGTGCTGATGCTGAGATAAGGTTTCAACCCTTACACCGGACAGTCTGACTAACATGTTGACTTCTCGTACTTGACTTGGGTCGAACGAACGAACGAACGAATGAACAAACTTTATTTTCAAAGGGTAACAAATTGAGCACGCAGGCCCGTCTTACATTCGGCCCTTCCAATCACCCATCTTTCGTTCATCAATAGTGCATGATACATTCACATATGAAATAAACATTGTCAAATGAATGTTGTAAACATGAACAGTGCATATTACCATGTTATGAAACACATCCCCCACCAACCCACACAACTCCCACCCACCACACATCCCACACAAAAATCCCCTACCCACCCACACCCCCTAGGCACACATACATGCCCCACCTATCCCTCATCCGCACATATCCACCCACACACGCACCCCACCCACCCACACACATCTGTCCACCTACACACATCTCCCCACCCATCCCATAACCAACATACCCTCACCCACATATCCTTCACCACCCAGCCAAGCACACATCCCCACAACCATACATCCCCCACCCACACACACATCTCCCCGTCAACCCATACATACCACACCTACCACATACACACTTGCCGCACCCACCCACACATCCCCACTTAAACACATTAAATTTCACTTTCACCTGATGGCGAGGGACACTGGTAGTAGGGAAAAATAATCCACATGCAAAAAGCATTTCAGTACACTATAAGTAATAGCGCGTGTATGGACTACGCGTGAGTTAAAAGTGAGCGAATACAAAAGAAAAGAAAAAGCACTAAACATCACCTAAAAAAGTTGATGCCAAGATGTTTAGGCAGTGCATCAGGCCTGTTAGTTCAAGTAGGCAATGTAAATGAAGAGGTAATGTGACATGGAACATCAACAAATACTCGCAGTACAAATAGCAGACAATACTGGGGACAGTTTACATGTGAATAGAACTTTTGTCGATAAGACTCACTTTATCTTTGATCAATTTTACAGCAGAAAAAACAATAAGTGCAAACGAAATAAGGATATGTTTTACTGATTCACACATTGTGTTTATTGACATTTATTTCACTTTCACATACTCAGTGTTGTACCCTGTCTGCCTGCCTGCCTGCCTGCCTGCCTGCCTGCCTGCCTGCCTGCCTGCCTGTCTGTCTGTCTGTCTGTCCTGTCTGTCTGTCGTGCTGTATAGTATATATGTATAGTCTTATATATATGGATATATATATATATATATATATATATATATATATATATATATATATATATGTGTGTGTGTGTGTGTGTGTTGTCGTAAATACATTGTGTGTGTGTGTGTTTGTTTATGATTGCTTGTGTGTGTATGTGTTTGTTTACGATTGTGTGTGTGTGTGTGTGTGTGTGTGTGTGTGTGTGAGTAAATCACACATCAGAGGCATATAGTGAGTCCATTGAAAATGTTTTCTTTCGAACTTTCTCAATATGCTGCTGTCACTTAATGTAGATATACACATCAGCTTTTGCGGAACATTATCGTTCAGTTTCGCTACCTGTCATCATCTTCCTGTTTATTTTTCTAGTTTCAGACGTATACTTAGTTTGAATAAATTTCTTATAATTCAGCCACTTGTGATTAAATCTGCCTCTGGCTGAATGTCTCTACAAAATATATTTTATTCTAATTTTATATTCTCTCTTTTTCTAGAATTATTCTGTCATCTTTTCCCTTTGCGCAATATATTTCATATAAAAATTACATAGTATGTTTATAACTAGGTGGGACAGAAGGAGTTAAAATAACAACGAAGTGGGAAAGAAGAAGATCATATAATACCTAAGTAGGACATGAAGAGTTCTTATAACAACTACCTCTGAATGAGGGATTTAAATTTCAGCTTTAAATATGAACGATTTAAAATATAATAAAATGCATGTTCATGGTGTTAAAATAAGTATTTAAAAAGTGAGTCAGGAATATACAATTAAGGTGTAACCATCTTTTACAGCATGGCAAAGAAACATGCAACTATCAGAATAATTGTAAAATTTAATTTACTTGATTTAGCAGACTAAAAATAACTTTTAATAATGTACTTTTAAAATCATTTTTATGTGTGGAACTGCAACGTTAAGCACCATATATTTCACTCAATGATGATTGCTTCGTGTTCATGTGACATAGTGTGATAACACCCCTACATCTGGAACAAGACAAGCTGCAGAAGCTGCCGGATCAGCAAAGCAATGCTCTAACTGTCCGCCTGTCGGAGCTTCGATCCTAGACCAGCCGCCAACCAAGGCTTAGGGCCTGGTCTGCCCTGCCATGACATTTTGTCTTTAGCTTGCATTTCCTCGCACCAGGGTAAGGCTTGTACCCTCCCAATTGCGTTCTTCCGCCCGAAGCCGTTGGCACAATGTGGGGTGTCGGGTTTGGTAAGCGCCGCCCAACGTTCCGCGCTAACAGAAAACAGGTAGTACCGTCTACTGTTATACGGTAGCTCAGTCATATCTGACTAAGACCTGACACATTCTCTCAGGAGATGATAAAACAATGCAGCAATATGGAAACGTGATGTAGCAGAAGATTATTATACCTCAAAATAGAAGGTATTGTTTGCTTATGAAAGCATTAGGCCGAAACGTTCTCGGTTTCCTGTAGTTGTGTTCTAGTGAAGCTGATCCTTTACACTTCGTGCAGTTCCACTTGTTTATAACCGCTTTGATTCATCGACTATCAAACAGTGTCAACCTGACACGCAAGCCTGGAACTATCGGTACCAAACACTGTCATTTGAGACACAATCTTGAAACTATCGGCACCAAATACTTTCACCCTGACACACAATCTTGAAACTATCGGCACCAAATACTTTCACCCTGACACACAATCTTGAAACTATCGGCACCAAATACTTTCACCCTGACACACAATCTTGAAACTATCGGCACCAAGTACTTTCACCCTGACACACAATCTTGAAACTATCGGCACCAAATACTTTCACCCTGACACACAATCTTGAAACTATCGGCACCAAATACTTTCACCCTGACACACAAGCCTGGAACTATCGGCACCAAACACTGTCACCTGACATAAAATCTATCGGCACTAAACATTGTCCTTCACGCTGACATGGAATAAAATATATGTGTCAACTGCAGCTGCGCGTTGTGTCCAGTAATTCAAGAACATTGGTACGCCAGTCTTGTGCGAGCTAATTGAAAGAGAGGATATTTTATAAGTAACATCGACCTCCCAGGACTCCGTCCTCTAGACATCGTTATCCCATCTCAGTGACTGCCACCAGCCGAAAGGGCGTTGACGACCGCATGACCATACACCATGCCATAAATGATATATTATATGTACCCTTGTTATCAAGCTGGGACGGCCTGAAGCCTCGCGGTCTGAGAATTTTGAACGCTGTAGAACCATGCTGGTAGGCTAGTGCACATATCACTATGCCACCAGAGGCTCCTGGTAAGACTTCTAGTTTGGTGTGTAATGATGCCACTGGAGTATAGACTATATACACCTCAATCCCTCTACAATGGGTGAAAGTAGACGGTACTACCTGTTGTCTGTTAGCGCCGAACGTTGGGCGGCGCTTACCAAACCCGACACCCCACATCGTGCCAACGGCTTCGGGCGGAAGAACGCAATTGGGAGGGTACAAGCCTTACCCTGGTGCGAGGAAATGCAAGCTAAAGACAAAATGTCATGGCAGGGCAGACCAGGCCCTAAGCCTTGGTTGGCGGCTGATCTAGGATCGAAGCTCCGACAGGCGGACAGTTAGAGCATTGCTTTGCTGATCCGGCAGCTTCTGCAGCTTGTCTTGTTCCAGATGTAGGGGTGTTACCTTTC
The DNA here is from genome assembly GCA_014155875.1 of Cepaea nemoralis. Classification (NCBI taxonomy): domain Eukaryota; kingdom Metazoa; phylum Mollusca; class Gastropoda; order Stylommatophora; family Helicidae; genus Cepaea; species Cepaea nemoralis. The sequence goes on along the minus strand of JACEFZ010007332.1, from coordinate 263,556 downwards.
CTCTGGAGTGAACTAGGCAGGCCGAGAGAGGGATCATGCTGCATGGGCAACACATGATCTCTATATTTTAGCTCAGGCTTTGTGCTATGGAGAGGCAATAACTCCATCCCTGGTCTTAACTGGTCTCGGAATCAAAGCGAGAGGCAACTGTTACGGGTTATAAGTCCCTGTCAATTGGCGTAGACATGGGGCCCCACGCGTTGCCTGTGACGGTGGGAGACACCTACAGGTGTCACTGATCAGCTACCGCCCGCCTCAAGCTCGGCAGCCCCCGGCCAATTGGGTGCTGATCCGCCACAGCCTGCCTGCTTCAATGGGTGCTTGGGGCTAGGACAAAATCTGAATCGCAGGCTGTAAAACCAATGCACAAGGTACAAATAAAAATAAAAATAGAAACCTCAAGCTACGGCTTGCAACCTGGAACGTGAGAACCACGTGTCCAGGATTTTCCACTGACTTCACCAATATTGACGATGTGAGAAAAACAGCTGTGATTGATGTCGAACTCAATCGTCTTAACATTGATATTGTTGGCCTGCAGGAGACTCGCCTCGCTGAGGCTTTGCAGTGAAGAATTCGCTACTGGGAATGATTGAAATTCCAGAAGGAGGAAATGAAAGACTATTATCCCTGCGCTTTGCAACCTCTTGTGGTTTTGCCACCATTCTCACTGCATATGCACCGACACTCGCTTCCTCTGATGATGTGAAGGATACGTTCTATGAGCAGCTAGACTCCGTAATCAAGGCAGTTCCAAAATCCGACTACATTTATATGCTCGGTGATTTCAATGCTCGTGTGGGCAAGGACTCGAGTTCATGGCCAGTGTGCCTTGGAAAATACAACATCGGTCGCATGAATGAAAATGGTCAAAGGCTGCTGGAGCATTGTACCAGTAATGACCTATGTATTAAAAACTCCTTTTTTAAAACAAAAGCGATGCATAAGGTCACATGGAAACATCCAAGATCCGGCCACTGGCATCAGCTGGACTTCATCATCACACGGAGACAACATCTGAACCATACATCATTAACTCGAAGTTACCACAGTGCTGACTGTGATACGGATCACTCTTTGGTTGTTGCAAGGGTTAGACTGAGACCAAAGAGAATCTACACAGCTAAACACAAATCTAGCCCCAGGATTAATATTATTAACACCCACGATCATGACAAGTGCTTTCAGTTTCAATAGCAACTTCAAGACACTTTCACTGATACACCAGAAAATTGTACAGTAAATGAAAAGTGAGGTAAACTTAAGGAAACCCTTTATAAAACTGCCATAGGGGTTTACGGCACTGTGGATCATAAGAGGCAGGACTGGTTTGCGGCAAACAGCGAGACTCAGCAGCCCTTGATTGATAAGAAGAAGATAACTTTCTTAAGAAACAAGGAAAGACCAACGCGTAACACTCTGAGTGAGCTGAAGCAAGCGAGGAAGGATGTGCAAAAGGCTGCCAGGCAGTGTGTAAATGATTATTGGATCAAGTTATGTGAGTCCATTCAAATCGCAAGTGATAAGGGAAACATAAGAAGCATGTATGAAGGAATAAAGAAAGCCTGTGGTTCAGTGATCAAAAGAAGTGCACCATTGAAAACCTTGACTGGAGAAATCATCACTGATAAGAAACAGCAGACGGACAGTTGGGTAGAGCACTATTTGGAGCTTTACTCAAGTGAGACCAAACTAGCTGATGATGCCCTCAACGCCATAGAGGCCCTACCAACTCTTGACCCCCTGGACACACTTCCCACCACAACAAAAGTTAAGTGTGCTATAAATGAACTTGCATCTGGCAAGGCTCCAGGTAAGGATGGGATTCCAATAGAGGTTATCAGGAGTGGGCAAGACACACCCACTCTACAGATCCACCAGCTAATAGGGCTATGCTGGCGAGCAGGACAAGTCCCACAGGATTTCAAAGATTCTAGCATCATAACACTGTACAAGAACAAGGGCGATCGGAGCGACTGCAACAACTATAGGGGTATCTCACTGCTGTGTATTGTTGGAAAAGTATTTGCTAGAATTGTTCTGCGCAGGCTTCAAGTCCTAGGAGAACAAGTCTACCCCGAATCACAGTGTGGCTTTCGACAGAACCGGTCTACCATTGATATGATATTCTCATTGCGACAAATGCAAGAAAAATGCCGTGAACAGAATCAACCACTGGTTATTGCCTTCATCGACCTCACAAAGGCATTTGATTTGGTCAGTCGTGAGGGTCTGTTCAAGGCACCAAAGAAGATTGGCTGCCCACCAACTCTTCTGTCCATTGTGGAATCGTTCCACACAGGCATGAAGGGTATAATCAAGTTTGATGGTGCAACTTCTGAAGAGTTTGAAATCAAGAGTGGAGTTAAGCAAGGTTGTGTACTAGCTCCCACCCTTTTTGGAATATACTTTTCACTTCTACTGAAATATGCCTTTCGTGATTAGGATGGTGGTATATACATTCACTCACGCTCAGATGACGGCCTCTACAATGCTCAGAGATTGAAGGCCACGACCAAATTCAGGAGGGTACTGATCAGAGAGTTGCATTTCGCAGATGATGCTGCAGTTACGACCCACTCTGAGGAAGAATTGCAATGTCTACTATCTGCATTCTCCAATGCTTGTTCTGAATTTGGTTTAACAATTAGCAAAAAGAAGACACAGATTATGTCACAAGGTGCACATGGGGTACCATCAATCTTTATTGACGACGCCGAACTAGAGATGGTAGACCATTTTACATATCTAGGATCAGTGGTAAATAGCAAATATCCCTAGATCAGGAAATCAACATCCGGATTGGTAAGGCAGCAACAACAATGAACAGATTAACAAAAAAAAGTCTGGGAGAACAGGAAGCTTACTGCAAAAATAAAAGTCCTTGTCTATCAAGCCTGTGTCCTTAGTACTCTTCTTTATGGCAGTGAAACCTGGACAACTTACTCACACCAAGAGAAACATTTAAACAGCTTTCATATGCGATGTCTGCGAAGAATTCTTGGTATTAAGTGGCAAGACAAAATCACAAATACTGAAGTATTGGAAAGATCAGGTTGTGTGACAGTTTATTCCATGCTCAATCTTCGTAGACTTAGATGGATAGGACATCTTAGGAGGATGGATGATGGTAGAATACCAAAGGACATCTTTTTTGGTGAATTACAGATGGGTAAGAGATCTCAGGGTCGGCCTCTACTACGATACAAAGATGTGTGTAAGCGAGACATTATTGATACAAGCATTGATAATGCGCACTGGGAGCATGTCGCCGCTGAACGTGTTGCATGGAGGGCAAACATCAGAAATGGAATAAAGGCAAAGGAGAAAATTATTGCAGATAAGCCACACACCGAGCGTTTGAGATGTAAGATGGTGCATGATGGTGGAAATGACCACGTGTTCACATGCATCCACTGTGAACGGATATTTACAGCGCAAATTGGCCTTATCAGTCACATGCGCTACCGCCATAGGTAAAAGTTATTATGCCTTTTTAAAGCACAAACTATCGTCTGTCAAGACGGCAAGGTGCCAATGAGGTGAGATGTGTATATGAATTTATTTATTCCACTCTCACATGTGTCATTTAACACTAACAAACGGTAACGCTCTGTGATATACATAAACAAAAGAAACGCACATTGCAGCTTGCAAATACACGCTGTTTTGTATGAAATAAAAGTTCAAACATAAAATAACTCTAATCAAATATGTTAAAGGGACATAACAACAAAACAGTAATTTCAAGGGACTATACTATTGTAGTATAAATGTATTAGGTGATTTGCATAGTTTAGTATGTATCTCCATCTTTTATAAAAGTTTTATAAAATTTATTGAGTTATAAGCTCTATAAATAAAGGGATAAATATTTAATATCTATTAAAGTTTAGTAAAACATATGGCTTTATTTTAAAGGCAAAAACATTTTATAACTCATTTTCTTATTTCTCCTTGACACTACATTCCATGTTGCATACATAACAAGTTCAATAACAGAGTCTCTATGGTGGAGAATAACACTTTTTTGCTGGCCTTAAAAGGCCAAATAATCTTAATATTCATTCAGAACACTGGATCGGCAATTTGGGTTAGATCACAGTGTAGTCGTAGCATCTGCTCTTGTATCACGTCAGTGATTAAGAGTAAACTTATCTGCACTTGGTCTGGCTATGGCCACCAACATAGGTGGTCATCACAATGGACAAGCTGAAAAACATCTACTTGAGTTGTGCTAAGAACTGACATCACTGCACTTAGTACATTCCCATACGCGCTCCGTCACCTTGTTCAACAGCCAGCGAAGAGCCACAATACTAATCGTCCCCACCGCTATCTGATTGAAAGTTCTGGTCTCCCACTCAGTTTTGAGATTCTACCGGAACGCTTGCCAATCCCCAGCAATCTCATCCTTTCAACGTACGAGTTCTCAATCTATTCCTCCATCTTCTCTACCTGGTCCTTTAGCCGCACGACCACCACTCCCTTGTCCATAGGTAATCTACTACCAAGAGGTGTATTCCCTGCCAGCCTATCAGCCTGTTAATTCCATCGCACTTCCGCATGGCAGGGCAAAAATCCATGCAATTATCACAATCTATGGCCTCTGAAGCGAGGTGAGCCATTCCTCACGAAACACGCCATTCTCCACTTTTCTAAGCACACTCCTTGAGTCCGTTATGAAGACAATGTGTGTTACAATGGTCTCCTCTACCCAACGGAATGCCGCTGTGACTGCTTCCACCTCCATTCTCATGCTAAAGGTTGTTGCCTCATATGCCATACACTCCTTTTTCAAGAATCGTCCATTACATTCTTTGCTTGAAATCTTGGAACTATCGGCACCAAAAACTCAACCTGACAGCAAGTCTGGAACTATCGGCACCAATCATTGTCACCCTGACACACAAGCCTGGAACTATCTTCATCAAACGCTGTCACCCTGACACACAAGCCTGGAACTATCTTCATCAAACGCTGTCACTCTGACACACAAGCCTTGGATCTATCGGCACCAAACACTGTCCCCCTGACAAAACATCTTGGAACTATCGGCACCAAACACTGTCACTCTGACTCACAATCTTGGAACTATCGGAACCAAACACTGTTATTCTGACATAAAGCCTGGAACTATCGGCACCAAACACTGTCACCCTGACATAAAATCTTGGAACTATCGGCACGAATCACTGTCACCCTGACACACAATCCTGGAACTATCGGTACCAAACACATTCTATGGCCTCTGAAGCGAGGTGAGCCATTCCACACGAAACATTCCATTCTCCACTTTACTAAGCATACTCCTTGAGTCCGTGATAATGTGTGTTATAGTGGTCTCCTCTAACCAACGGAATGCAGCTGTGACTGCTTCCACCTCCATTCTCGTGCTAGAGGTCGTTGCCTCATATGCCATACTCTCCTTTTTCAAGAATCGTCCATTAGCTTTGGCAACCAACCCCAACCACTCCGTCTGTTTCTCACCACTGACCCATCAGAATAGATCACGATGTCACTTTGCTGTGGCTTACTCTGGATCAGTTGTTGCACCACAAACTCTGTGCGGCCTGATGCCCATTCTCTGCACTCACGATCCAGTGTTGCCATTACATTGTGCCAATCCGTCACGTGCAGAGTTCATATAACAACTTAGTGGGAAAGAAAGAGATCATGTAACAATTAAGTGGGACGTGAAGAGTTCTTTTAACAAGTACCTCTGGATGAAGGATTTAAATTAGTGACAGACTAAAAATAACTTTTAAGAATGTACTTTTAAAATCATTTGTATATGTGGAACTGCCAAGTTAAGCACCACATATTTCACTCAATGCTGATTGCTTCGTGTTTATGTGACATGTTTGCATAAGATTATTATACCTCAAAATAGAAGTTGTTGTTTGCTTATGAAGGCTTTAGGCCGTACCGTTGTTTGCTTAAAATCTTGGCATTATCGGCACCAAACACTATCACCCTGACACACATGTCTGGAACTGTCGGCACCAAACACTGTCACCCTGACACACAATCTTGGAACTATCTGCACCAAACACTGTCACTCTGACATACAAAGCTGGAACTATCCTCACCAAACACTGTCACCTGACATAACATCTCGGAACTATCGGCACCGAACATTGTCCACCCTGGTATAAAATCTTGCAACTATCGGAACCAAACACTGTCACTCGATACACAAGCCTGGAACTATCGGCATCAAACACTGTAACTCTGACATACAAAGCTGGAACTATCCTCACCAAACACTGTCACCTGACATAACATCTCGGAACTATCGGCACCGAACATTGTCCACCCTGGTATAAAGTCTTGCAACTATCGGAACCACACACTGTCACCTGACACACACTCCTGGAACTATCGGCACCTAACCCAGTCACCTGACATAGAATCTTGGCACTCTCGGCACCAAACATTGTCCACCCTGGCATAAAATCTTGGCACTCTCGGCACCGAACATTGTCCTCCACGCTGACATGGAATAAAATATATGTGTCAGCTACAGCTGCACGCTATGTCCAGTAATTCAAGAACATTGGTACGCCAGTCTTGTTTTCAAGCGCTGTGCTGCAGAGGCCAAAAAGGCAAAATGGGAATGTTTCATGAAGGAGATTGGAGGTGATAAAACACTGCGAAAATTATGGAAACTGCACAGGCAAATGCAGAGAAAAGATCGGCCCATGACAGTGGGAACAATTTATAGAGATGATGGTGTGCGCGTGACAACAGACAAAGAGAAAGGGGAGGGGTTTCTCAAGAGATTTTTAGAGCAGACCAATCATAATGATGCGGACACCAGGGATGCAGTTAGAGAGGAGTTATCTGGCACCACGAAGAATATGCAGTATGAAGACATCGTACGGGTGGAAGATGTTAAAAACACATTTTGAAAAAGGCAAAAGACACGGCACCAGGGCCCGATGGGGTCAGGGATGGCCACATGAAGGGTTTGAGCGATGCAGACCTAGAGGAGATGACCAACTGCTTTAACCAGAGCATTAGGACAGCATCAGTACCGCAGGATTGGGTGCACAGCTATCTCATCCCTCTCCCAAAACTATTCAAGGATCATTCAAAGCTCAGCGGCTTTAGAATCATCACCCTTCAAAACACATTTGGGAAGGTTCTAGAGAAGATAGTCGCTGTCAAGCTGCAAGAGGTTTTGGAAAGGGGGAAGCTTCTTCCAAGAGGCCTGGGGAGCTACAGGCCAGGAAAAGATACCTGGTCAAATGCAGCCACTTTTGCCTTTGACGTTTATGAGGGGTTCCAGAGTAGACAGGAAACGATCGCGGCAGCGGTTGATCTCGAGGATGCGTACAATAGAGTTCGATATGATATTTTGATGACCACTTTACTAAGCATACTTCTTGAGTCCGTGATGAAGACAATGTGTGTTGCAGTGGTCTCCTCTAACCAACGGAATGCCGATGTGACTGCCTCCACCTCCATTCTCATGCTGGAGGTCGTAGCCTCATATGCCATACTCTCCTTTTTTAAGAATCGTCCATTAGTTTTGGCAATGAAACCCCAACCACTCCGTCTGTTTCTCACCACTGACCCATCAGTATAGATCACTATATCACCTTAATGTGTATTACTCTGGATCAGTTGTTGCGCCTCAAGCTCTGTGCGGCCCACTGCCCTCTCTCTGCACTCACGACCCAGTGTTACTATTACATTGTGCCAGTCCGTCCTGTCTGCCGGTTCTTCAACCAACTCGTCTTCACGATTGATGGTCTCTAGATCACACACCTGACTTATAGAAAGTTCCGCCTGTGCCATCCAGGACCTGCCTCGTCTTAGTCTATGATCCTTGACTATATCCATGGCTGCATGCAGCGGGTGATCCCTATCTGCAGCAACTCTCAGGTACCATTTGGCTTGAAGGACCCTATGCCTATCCGACATTGTTGGTAGCGCCAGGATATGCCTCATGCATATAATTGGTGTGTCCTTTGTGTACCCCAGGATCACCCGCATAGCTGCATTTTGTATGCACTCCAACCTTTCAAGCTGGCTCTTTGATACTGTCAGGAGCCCAAAACCACACTCAATAACAGTAATTAATAACTGCTTTCAAAGAGCCCGTAAAGCATCCTTTGCTCTACCCCGGTTGCTGCCATCAGTGCATTAAGACCCTTAGCAGTTTTCAACACCAAAACCTCAACATGATCTTTATAAGACAAACACCTGTCAATGGTGATACCCAAGTACTTCAGTTTACCCTCTCTCTCTCTCTCAATCTCTCTCTCTCTCTCTCTCTCTCTCTCTCTCTCTCTCTCTCTCTCTCTCTCTCTCTCTCTCTCTCTCTCTCTCTCTCTCTCTCTCTACTAAGAGGACATCCTTTCAATATAATACGTGGGACATATGCCTTCACAGTCCGATTATCCAGAGCGTACCCAGCACCTTGTCTGGGTTTATAATGGCCCCTGCGTCCCTGCACCACTCCGCCAACGTGTTTACTGGCATCTGTAAGTCTGCAGCCAAACTTTCCCTGTCTCTGCCCTGTCTGTACACCAGCACAACGCCTGCAAATATTAAGATTCTACCAACACCCAGTGTCTCAATAGCTGCGAATTTGCTGGTGTAGACATTAAAGAGCACTGGGGATATGGCAGATCCATGTGGCAGCCCAGGTGTAATCGTACAGGGATCAGAAGTCCTGGAACCCTTGCGCAGTGCAACCTTACGCTCATAAAGGACTGCCGCAGTCCATCTGACAAGGCAATGGCAGGCTTCCATATCCAACACAGTGTATATCAACCGATCATACCTAACCCTGTTATACCCATCCTCCAGGTCAAGAGCTACCGCCACTGACTCTTGTTTATCCTGGAAGCCCTCATAGGCATCAAATGCAAAAGGTGCCGCATTGGGCCAAGTGTCCTTCCCAGGCTGGTAACTACCGAGCCCTTTGGAAGCTGATTACGACTTATGATTCGGCATCCATTTAGCCTGGAGTGATCCTTACCTGGCTTTGGGAGAGGGACCAGGTGGCTGTGCAGCCAATCCGGGGGTATTTCCGCCGTATTAATTCTTATGTTGAAACAAAGTCCCCATCCTTCACGTTACTCATATGACCCCTGGCGCTGTGTCTTTAGTCCTTTTCAGTACCCGTTTTGTGGTATGTGGGTATTAATATATGAGAATATTTTGTTTTGTTTGTCTAGGGGATCCCTAATGGGATTAATTTAGATTCTCACGCATTTCACCAGTTGAGGTGATCATGGAATTCTACCATAAACACAAGAAGGAAAATACTTCACTTCTTTTTATAACTGTGTCTATGTGTACGTCTCCATTCCCACTAGATGACATTTTGAATATATTATAGTGCTAGAGGACATTGATTGTTTACAACATATAGAACAACCACTGTTGAACAAACATAAACAAGCAATTGACGTAAACATTAACATTGGAACATATTGTCACTAGGAATAAAATCAAGATCTGAATAAACATATAAGTCTAATGGCCACACTGAGGTTCTGGAATATGAATGGGATTATATTTGACATAGGTACACATTCACATCAAATGATATGTAATATCATAACCACAATTACAAGGTGATAACACCATTGTCCCCAAAATATCCAGGTATTCAAATCAAAACAACAACCACTATTTGGTTCTAACACCATTGACAAATCTACAGATGTAAAAAAAAAAAAAAAAAAAAAAAAAAAAAAAAAAAAATGGTCTGTTTTCATAAAAACCAAACATATAAAACCACATAATTCAGTACATCTTAATTAGACTAATTATGTAAGAGTCTTATTCTTTCTTTTCCCTTCTTGTTGTGCGGTTAGTATTCTACTCCAATGCTAGCAGATAATGTCCTTATTATCCGGGGACCGACATACTAATCACTCAACTGTTTCCTGCTCTTACAATATCCACTGAAAATTTCCTCCAGAGAACATTATAATCCATAATCCAGGAATAGAAATAACACATAATTCCCATCATCCAGGGGCTGAATTCATGAATACTCTTGTGCTAATGGGCTGTGTCCTATTGAAATCGATGCCTAGGTCAGTCTAATTTTCAGGTGCTCCAACTTAAGACTTGGCAAAAGCTACTTCCCTACATTATCACATAGATGGATTGACGACCGTCCAACTGCTCTGCTTATTATATCAGATTCTAGACCTGTGGTTCAACAGGTGGTGCACTCATCCTGTCTCCAGTCTATAGGCCATCCCATACTTAGTGATAGGGCAATCAGGTTGACATGGGACCAGCAAAGAGTCATTCGTTACCATCCAGTCCAGTGTAGGAACAACAATGCCGAGAGTCACTCATTGATATCATCTTTGACTATGTCCAGGATTGATCTGCACAGACATGAATCAGAAGAGGAATATTTACAGCACACACACTGGGAGTCGCAGACAATCGGATGATTTCTTCTGCTGCAGGTATATCAACATTTACTCCACTAGCTTGTTTCATATGGGTCTTCCCATTGGTGTTCAGGTCTAGGACCTGGTGTTGAACTTGCTTATTTTATGGTGGATTTCAGTGTCTTTGAGTTGGTGTTCAGGTCTAGGATGTTGGGTTGAACTTGTACCTTTCAAATAGTGTTCAGGTCTAGAACCTTGGATTGAACTTGTACCTTTCAAATGGTGTTCAGATCTAGAACCTGGTGTTGAACTTGCTTTTCTCATAGTGTCTTTCGGTGTCTTCCCATTGGTGTTCATATCTAGAACCTGGTGTTGATTTTGCCGCAGTATGACTTGTGTCGAAGGAGCATACTTTTGAGTATTCTTTGAACTTGGGAATCCAACAGGTAGTTGGAGGGTTCTCACTGCTGTTAGTTTTATTAACTTTGGACACTCCCATAGTTCAGGTCAGGCGGTACCTCCCAGAAGTAAAACAGGTTATCCTTTTGGTATCTGTGTACTAGGTATATCCGTTTTTCTTGGTAGACGTTCCGATAAGGAAGTCCGTCCTGGGTATCCTGACAGAAGTCGGAATATCAATCGCTAAGTGTCGATCATCTTCGTCCATGTCTTTTGCTGGCTAAGACAGCTAATAAGTGCAGCAGTTAACATTTAGTTATTGGTCCAGACTATGTTTAGGACATTTTCCCATTTATCACTTACTACCGGCAGTTGACCCAGGATCCGGTTTGGTGATAATGTCCAACCACCACCTGCCTTTCCAGAGCTGGGATGACAAAAGAACACAAACCCAAGCATTAATACAGACTTGTGGTGTGGTAACATTTTCACAAGACAAATATAAGTAACAAAGGGGAAGGCTATAGGAGAGTCTCTTAAATTGTTTTGTCCATCGTCTCTGCTGGTATAGTTATTCTAACTCTCATTGTGAGTAGGATGTCTTCTCACTCAGTATTCTCATCTGATGTTACTAGGACATGTGATGGATCTGAGACATTCTAACCATCCAATCATCTTGATATCACACCTGTCCTTCTATGACAAGAATTTCTGAGACAGAGACCTTTTGCCTCAAGTCTCCTCGTCTTCTCTCATTAGGTGTACTCAGCATTCGGCCAAAAGCCATCCCACATACCATTCAACATTATCTTCTTTCTTGTGTACTGACATACACACGGCTTCTTACATCAACATCATCATGTCTCCACTGGTTAACAATAAAATGTATATTCCAGCAATAAAAAGTAATCACGAACAGAATACATAATTCTCATGACAAATAAAACATATTAATCCCTTATATGAATAATAATCATCATATTAATAATGCAGGGGCCATTGTTTTGGGTTTCCTCCAACTCTTCAAACCATAAGACCAGAATAGATATTCTTCTTCCCACTTGCCTATAGCAGCATGAGGTTAGTGAACGCTGTTATATATCTCACCAATTGCTGCTATTGTAAGAAGTGTTCTTATTTATGGAATACTTCTGCACTTGGAAATCATTCAGAACGTTGTCAACAATTTCTGAACATTTCAGAATATATATATATAATGCGTTTTCTTTCTTTCTTTCTTTCTTTCTTTCTTTCTTTCTTTCTTTCTTTCTTTCTTTCTTTCTTTCTTTCTTTCTTTCTTTCTTTCTTGAGATTTTACTTCTCAAGCATGGCATTTCCCTACCACTATTTATGAAAGGATTACATGTCCATCACACATATTGTGTGATTAATTATATGTAAACAAGAAGGCTGTACTGAAAATGGCACGATAGCTCATGTTACAGATTAGCAGAAACGATTTCTCCAACATGAACTGGTCCATAAGGTGCGATAACAATATTAGGCATTCGCATAGAGAAAAATTTCATGAAATGTACTTAGAGTTACTACTAAATAGCACATAGGATATTTTTAGATTTATAGGCATTGACAGTGAGATAGTTTCACAATGCAAATAGTAATTTAAAGATAGGAATTTGAAACTGTAAGCATAGGAAAATTGACAGCGAGGGAAAACAAGGCTGCTTAGTAGTAGGCAATCAATCAGGTCCTCGTTTACAAGAATCGGTGATTTATCAAATTCTAACAATTCTTATTTAACACAATGATATATGTACCTTATCAAAAGATATGATTACACATTCATAATGCATTTTTAAACGTACCTAAGCTCCAGAGAGTGAAATATTTTGAGCTGGTTGTGCCCTCCCCAATCTAGCCCACGGCCTTTCTGGGTACTCAACCAATCATTGGCTTTGATTTAAACTTAGATGACATCAGAGAGGTCAAGTCTAGCGCCTTCTTCTCTACCCCCTAAGTATAATACTTAAGGAGTCAATATTAGGGGATTGTAGAGACGCTACTATTATATTAGAAGTCTAATATCCCCCACCGTAACCTTACAGTCCTCCTTCCTAGTGACCGATGACAGGGCTTCTCAGACCATATCTCTAATAGCTCTATTTTGCTGATCCGTCTGTATTAAAAATCGTGCAAGAAAAACCTCCCTTCTGTCCTAGTCAGTTGTCATTGGTCGGTTGTTGTCATCATAAACGGTACCATATGTACCAGGCATAGCCTGTCTGTTCACCTGCCGGTGCAGCTTTCAGAATGTACCCAATGTCACATCCCCACCGACTTCATTTATGAACTGTTCCCACATCCCCACCGACTTCATTTATGAACTGTTCCCACATCCCCACCGACTTCATTTATGAACTGTTCCCACATCCCCACCGACTTCATTTATGAACTGTTCCCACATCCCCACCGACTTCATTTATGAACTGTTCCCACATCCCCACCGACTTCATTTATGAACTGTTCCCACATCCCCACCGACTTCATTTATGAACTGTTCCCACATCCCCACCGACTTCATTTATGAACTGTTCCCACATCCCCACCGACTTCATTTATGAACTGCTCCCACATCCCCACCGACTTCATTTATGAACTGCTCCCACATCCCCACCGACTTCATTTATGAACTGTTCCCACATCCCCACCGACTTCATTTATGAACTGCTCCCACATCCCCACCGACTTCATTTATGAACTGTTCCCACATCCCCACCGACCTCATTTATGAACTGTTCCCACATCCCCACCGACTTCATTTATGAACTGTTCCCACATCCCCACCGACTTCATTTATGAACTGTTCCCACATCCCCACCGACTTCATTTATGAACTGTTCCCACATCCCCACCGACTTCATTTATGAACTGTTCCCACATCCCCACCGACTTCATTTATGAACTGTTCCCACATCCCCACCGACTTCATTTATGAACTGTTCCCACATCCCCACCGACTTCATTTATGAACTGTTCCCACATCCCCACCGACTTCATTTATGAACTGTTCCCACATCCCCACCGACTTCATTTATGAACTGCTCCCACATCCCCACCGACTTCATTTATGAACTGTTCCCACATCCCCACCGACTTCATTTATGAACTGCTCCCACATCCCCACCGACTTCATTTATGAACTGTTCCCACATCCCCACCGACCTCATTTATGAACTGTTCCCACATCCCCACCGACTTCATTTATGAACTGTTCCCACATCCCCACCGACTTCATTTATGAACTGTTCCCACATCCCCACCGACCTCATTTATGAACTGTTCCCACATCCCCACCGACTTCATTTATGAACTGTTCCCACATCCCCACCGACTTCATTTATGAACTGTTCCCACATCCCCACCGACTTCATTTATGAACTGTTCCCACATCCCCACAGACTTCATTTATGAACTGTTCCCACATCCCCACCGACTTCATTTATGAACTGTTCCCACATCCCCACCGACTTCATTTATGAACTGTTCCCACACCCCCACCGACTTCATTTATGAACTGTTCCCACACCCCCACCGACTTCATTTATGAACTGTTCCCACATCCCCACCGACTTCATTTATGAACTGTTCCCACACCCCCACCGACTTCATTTATGAACTGTTCCCACATCCCCACCGACTTCATTTATGAACTGTTCCCACTGTTCCATCTTTGTTTATTGTTGCCTCTGCTGCCCTGAGTTTAAAATCCGGCACCTTTACTTTTTTAAAAAAATACCTTTCAGCCTCCTCCAATTCTGAGGCAACTGCATTTGCTGCTCTCTGCAAACTGTGCCAATTCCTTATGGTTGTTCTCTTTTCCCTCCATGATTTCTCCAGCTCTTGTGTCCACCATGGTGGTTGGGTGGAGATTCTCCTTGTTGTTTTAGACTGTCTCTGTAATCTAAGCCCCCCCCCCCCCCCCCCAAGAGCGAAGAGTGGTCGCGATCATAACTGAATGCTCTGTGGGATCTAATAGTCCTGACTGTGTTGGACTTAGGTATCAGTACAAAAGAGAGGAGGTGGTCGCTTCCATGGTTGCCAAGGACACTCCATTTTATGTCTGATGTCGCCTCTTGGGATACAAGTGCCAGGTCGATGGCCGTGTCATGCCCCCCCACCCCCCCCCCCCCCATAGCCAGCCTAGTTCATGTCCAGTCATTTAGACAGACCACATCCGTCTCAAGTAAGGCCTCAGCAAGAGCAGTACCCTTCCTGTTCTCTCCCGACCTGTCCCACTCTTTGGCGCGTGCATTGAAGTCACCACATAGGAGTTACCTGGTACCAGGGGTATCCGTTGAACCTTTCAACCAGCCCCAACTCTCTCTGCTTACGCAAGATTCCCCACTTACATATATATTTATTAGGTTCCAGCTGTATCTTCCGATTTTAATCTACATCCCCTGCACTTCTTTACTTTCCTGACCCCACTCACTCATATTCAATATCGAATGGTGTATGCCATTCTTAACCACCAGAGCCTGCCCATGTCTTCCCTGCCCGGTTGGGTTTGAAAAATTGAAATATGGTGTCTGAGAAAAATTCAAAGAATACCTTAGACAGATAGAAAAACCAACGACCAAGTCCTACAAGAAACAAATGAAACCCGTAAACTGATTAGAGAAATTAGACGTAGATAGTCACAATTATTTGACACGTTATGAGAAGAAACAAACTGGAAAACTTGGTGACAACTGGCAAGAATGAGGGGAAGAGAACAAGGGTAAGGGAGATAAGTACACACCTGTGTTGCTTGGCCACGTGGTATGGTCGAGACAAGAACACTGAGGTGATCCACGACTCTGGTGATCGTGTGAGATGGCGAAACATGACCGCCCACGCTTATCGGCATGGCACATGATGATGATGTTGAGGTCGGAGTGGGTTCGCCTGATGGCGAGGGACAACTGGTAATAAGTAAAGCGAATCCACATGCAAAAGTCAGTTTAGTGCTACTAGAAGTATAGCGTAATAAATCTATTTTGAAAGAGGTTAACTCACAAAGAGAACTGGTTACTCGCATCACAATAAATAATCAAAATTCCTGGAGTAAACATCCCTGTTCGAACTTGAACCGATGACTTTCAGAACGAGCGGCAGACAACTCTCATCCCTCTATTGCTATACATTTTACTTACAAATGTCTTCTTATTCTTCAAGTCGCTTATTATTCCATAGTTAATTCTGTAACTGCTGTTGTATAGCACACCTGTTGTAACTTCTGTCACGGTAAAGGAGTTCTCTTAGCTGATACTGCTTTTGGGATGTGAGGGGTTAAGTCTTCTCAGATTCTTAGCCACAGCATAATGAGATGACGTGACCAGCAGCTTTCCTCACTATAACATAAGTTCTTTAGCCCTATCTAATGATGTCCTTAATTTGTACATAGCTTTGTTTGTGCTCATGTCCTCTGTAAACCTATATTGTTCATCGCTTATTTCTGACAATGTCCACTTTTGTACAAATATCACGATAGCTCTTAGAAAAAGCAAACATTAATGACAGACAATGAAATAATACAAAAATCATTAGTTGCAAAATGTTTTAATATTGAAATAGAGCATTTCAAGAAATAGTTCAAAGAAGCAAAATATATAATACAATAATAATGAGAAGAAAAAAAAAGAAGATTAACTTACATTGACAGCTGAAGGTATAAGAATAAAAATATTTAATCATATTGACACCTGAAGCTATGGATAGAAGAAGATGTACTCATATTGACATCTGAAGATGTAGGAAGAAGAAGATCTATTCATACTTATGTCTGAATGTATAAAAAGAAGAAAAAAAGAGACATATACAGATATATCTTACAAAAATTAAAAGCCACAAAAAATGTGTATTTCTTGAATTTATCAATAGCAGTAAGCTTCTACTCAGAATTATAATGAGAAGAACAAGAAAGAAAATAAAAATGGAAATTAGTGAAGAACAGTATGGTTTTATGGAAGGAAAGGGTACAAACAATGCAATATATATATTACGAACATTAATAGAAAGATCAATAGAGAAACAGAGAGACATATATTTATGCTTCATAGATTATACTAAGGCATTTGATAAAGTAAAACATGATGAGCTGATTAAAATGTTGGAAGATATCAACATTGATGGGAAAGATTTAAGAATAATAAAGAATATATACTGGAACCAAGTAGCAGCAATTAAAATGGGAAATAAAGAGGGTTGTTACGAACAGATAAAGCTAGGAGTACGACAGGGGTGTGTCTTGTCACCCGATCTCTTCTCCCTGTATAGTGAAGTAATAATGAGAGAGATCAAAGAGAAGCTAGGAATACTAATCGGAGGATATAATATAAACAATATACGCTATGCAGATGACACAGTATTGGTAGCGGATAATGCAACAGACCTACAACAATTGTTGGACAGTGTAGTAACAGAGAGTGCACAGAAAGGACTGTCCTTGAATATCAAGAAAACAGTAACAATGGTGATATCAAAGAAAATGGGGACACCAAAATGTGACATAGAAATAGAAGGTGAAATTCTCAACCAAGTGGATAATTTTAAATACCTAGGGGCACTTATAACATCAGATGGAAGATGTACAAAAGAGATTAAGAGCAGAATAGGGCAGGCAAAGACAGAATTTCAGAAAATGAAGAGTATCTTATGCAATAAGTCGCTATCAATGAATGTAAGAAAGAGAGTACTAAAATGCTATATAGAACCAGTTTTGCTGTATGGCAGCGAATCTTGGAATGTAAATGAACAAATTATGAAGAACTTAGAAGCAACAGAGATGTGGTTTTTAAGACGAATGTTGCGAATTCCTTGGACTGCCAGAGTAACTAACAACGATTGCCTGAAAGAGGCTACTGAAACTAGAACACTATATACAACAATAAGAAAGAGACAAACATCTTTCTTTGGTCATATGACGAGAAGAGAGGCAGAGGCAGACCAAGAGAAATGATGCTGGACGGACTGAGACGGTGGCATGGAGGAATAACATCAGCAGAGTTGATCCAGAACACCAAAGACCGAGATCTGTGGAGAGCCATGAACGCCTACGCCAGCCGGCACGGCACTTGATGATGATGAGTAATGTTTTACATTAGCTAAAAGTTGCACTTTCTATATGCAAGCTGGTGAATGTGAACTGATGCATTTAGAATATAATGTGAAATATGGTAATGTGTTTAGTGCAACTATATATTTTCTTTGCCAGTGTGCAATATTAACTAGGTAAAAATAATGCCTAGATTAAACACAGAAAATAATACTGGGACGAAAATAACACACAGACTACATTACGTTGTCACTTAAATAGAGAATAATGTATTGATTTACAGTACTTAATAACTGATGAATATGTCAGCAACTTCAAGTACCAACTTGAGAAGAATAATGTTCAGATTTACATCTAATACTAACTTGTGGAGAATAACAGTCAGATTTACATCAAGTACTAATGTATAATAATGTTCACTTTTACATCAGTTACTAACCTAGGGAGAATAATATTCACACTGACATCAAGTACTAACTAGGGATAAATAATGTTTAGATTGATATCAAGTACTAACTGGGGATAAATAATGTTTAGATTTACATCAAGTACTAACTGGGAATAAATAATGTTTAGATTTACATCAAGTACTAACTGGGGATAAATAATGTTCAGATTTACATCAAGTATAAACGTGGACAGAAAAACACATAGACTGCATCAAGGGCTAACTAGGATACATAACATACGCTCAGCACTAAGTACTAACTGGGAAGGATAATATCTAGATTTACATCAATTAGTAATTGGGGAGAATAACACATAGACAGGTGTTAACTGACATAGAATAATATCCAGAATTACCTCCAGAGAATAATATCCAGAATTACATCAAGTCCAACATGAATGAGAATAATGTGTACATTTATATTATGTCATCACTGGCACTAGGAGGATAACACATATATAAGATATTAAGATAATAACCAGAAGTGCAAAAACATCACAGACTTCACAATTCCTGAATAGTGAAAACGCAGAACACTGTCCCTTGAAATTAACATTATTTCTTTCTACGAGATGTCCTAAAGTTCTCACCCTCTCTCAAGCATTGTACATATTCTCACATGAATCTACTAATTTCATTGACACGTCTTATTGTTATTTTTCCATATGATGTGGAAAAAACAACAACTCATTAATGTTCAGGTCTCGTGTGGCGTGTAACACAAACATTATTGTTCTGAGAAGTCATCCGGTTGGATGCTTATAGGTATCGGCTCACCAGAGCCATGTCCTTCAGACTTTTTCTATCATAGGCCCAGTGTAAAGACTAATGCATAAACCTTCCTGCACTACTTTCTCCAGGATTTTAATTTTCCATGTTTCAGTGGTTTTCATCCTAACCTGAGGGAACCTGTAAAAGAGAGAACAACACACCCGGTGAGAGCAACTCGTCCCTGACCCCTATTAGATGAGTGTAGGCCGATGGCCTCACTCAGATACATGACAGTGAACCAACTCTGTCATGGGCAGAGGAGCTCATCACCTCGGTCTGAGGTAGGACAAGACAAGGACAGAGCAAAATGTAAAGTGTAGAACCCCAGTAGACCCCACTGGAAGATCCCACCATTGAACATTCTCCCTATCCCCCAACCATCCCGTCTCTCTAAACATCATCCCATTTCACTATTCCCAACCAGCTGAGCCACTTGACTTCTCACACTAGTTAATTTTAACAATACGATTTACTACTGTCGCCGATACTCCTTGACTACCTAACCACAACGCAACAACACTATGCTAGAGTTCTAAACTCTATCTATCACTAAGCTATTCCACATTATTTACAGCTAGATGCTATCCCGCACCTACCTTATGCAATCCTGGCTCAATGCGGAATCGAATTCACAATTTGCCATATAAGACACATGTTAATTGATACATAACACATGCGATTCTATTCAACACTAAAATCGAGCCAGCTAACACTTCTGTCAAGTCCAATTTCATTCTTCACACTGGCGGCAAAAGAATTTATGTTTTCTGCAGTCAGATATTGTCCGAGTGACGTCATTCTCCTGTCAACAACAGGTGTTCTCAGGGGCAGACAATCCGTCCCTAACTTCACAGGAATTTTCGTCTCCCCTGTCTACAACTAAAGCAACCGTCTGTCCCTTCATCTCGCGATTCACCAAAACAACAAGCCGACATTTCCTGTTTCCTAGGGACTTTTCAATGACTGGCGGTTCCCTTGATCCGACGTGAATGTTTCTGTACTAGTAACAAACAATTGCAGCTGTGAAAACAGACTGTCTCTGTTAGTTTCATCATCTTATCGTTAACCCACAGTGATTCCGCGACAAAGGTGTTGCTAACAATCCTTCAGGAGATGGCAGTGGTAGCTGAGAACTATTTGGTAGAAGAGCTGGATCATTAAAGCATTACTCCTTTCAGTCAGGACAAACAGCAGGTCATAAATGCGAACCAGGACTCGGCGAGAATGGCCAAGCTGACAGAGCGGTCAACCGGCTTCTAGTCGTCGATGTTTTTTGAATGTGCTTCTGGATTATGTTCATTTTGTTTTACCTTGACAGCGAGCTGCAGATGAACATTATATGTAATTCACCATTTGGCAGAGATGGGGGATCGTCCGGGATGCTTGTCTTTATTGGCAAATAAAGGACTAATACTATGTCTCATAGATTAGTTAGCACAGCCCTCTCATAGGCTGGTGCTCCACGACGTCTACCAGGGGTGTATATAGGAGTGCGTGCCCGCAATATAATAATAATTTTTTATGAGATTTTGTGTGTGATGAATAGGAGACCATACCATCATATTAGCACAGGTGATACGGAGGTGGAAATATGTTATATACATAGAATATATGAAAAAAAATATGACTCATTGATTCTGAACTGCTACATGTCAGGTTATAGAAACCGACTGGACTTTAAAATGGTTACATCATTTTCAAAAAGGGAGGGGGCATACTGCCATATAGGGATTCAGAATAAATGACGGAATGGATAAGTCACGAAGAATCTGAGAAGTAATCTCGAACCAACAGATAGAAAAAGTCCCCAAGTGACGTGAAAAGGTAGAAAACGTCACAGTGTTATAGTGAGCAACAAGGGAGTTGAGCTTGCGCTGGCAGCAAGGAAGGCGGCTTGCAACTATCCAAGGAAAAGATATTGCTAACAATCCTTCAGGAGATGGCAGTGGTAGCTGAGAACTATTTGGTAGAAGAGCTGGATCATTAAAGCATTACTCCTTTCAGTCAGGACAAACAGCAGGCCATAAATGCGAACCAGGACTCGGCGAGAATGACCAAGGTGACAGAACGGTCAACCGACAGGAGGCATTAGAACCGACGCTAGGCGGTGAGGTATTGTCTTGGGATTTGAATAGATAGGTTCAGCGGTGTGATTTTGCTTATTTCTACAATACCGGCTCTCCCGGCTGTACGGGAACAGTATTATTATTATTATTATTATTATTATTATTATTATTATTATTATTATTATTATTATTATTATTATTATTATTATTATGATCACCAGCTGTTCGACAGAAAATAAATATTGACTTAACAGACATGTCAACCGGCTTCTAGTCGTCGATGCTGTTTGAATATGCTTCTGGATTCTGTTCATTTGGTTTTACCCTGACAGCGAGCTGCAGATGATTATTATATGTAATTCCCCATTTGGCAGGCTAGTTTTGCTTTTTATCCAGGTTATATTGATCTATTAGAATGTATGTGAAATAGAAACACTAAACAGGGAGATATCTATAATAAAATATTTCAAATGGTTAAAATGTAAATTTTATTTTGCCACCAAGTTTAGACTGTAGCCAACATTTTCATGTTCAGACAAATTCTATTATCAGACAAGGCAATATAGAAAAAAATATAACAGGTGTTAAGCTAGTTGTATCAACACAAAAACACAAAATATGGCCTCAGAAGCTCAATGGATGGGAAAAAACACACAGGTAAACATTTAGACCTCATTCTTTAACAATGAAACAAGAAAAACGAAATAATAACAAATATTAAAAATGGGCAACACAAGGGAATACTTATCTGGACAGAATCAAATCCCTGAAACAGTTTCGTAGAATGTTTGACTGTGTCTTTTTGTTTTTCCATGTGCCGAACTTCTCGGACATATTTTGTCTGTTTATTCTAACTCCCGCAACAGCCTGGCAGCAGCACACCCTTTTTTTCTGTATCACAACAAGCCAGGTATCAATCAATTCTAGAAGTGCCACACAAACTGTTGCTTGGTTACAGCTCTCTATTAAACAATAGCCCATGGTTTCTAGACATTTTTGGCTGGTAAGTGCAAATGGATATCATAATAATTAAATAATGCAAGCACAAGATATTATTATGTCCACACAGCAGCAGATATAGACATAATTCATAATCACCATACACAAGTGGCCTGTCCTGGGCAGAACTTGTCCCCCACTGCAATTTCAGATGTCCCGTCTCTGTTGCTGCCAACAGATATCAAAACTCTGTTGCTGTCACCAAATGTCCCGTCTCCTGTCAACAAATGTCCCATCTCTGTATCTGTCAACTGATGTCCCGTCTCTGTTGCTGTCAACACATGTCCCATCTCGGTTGCTGTCAACACATGTCCCATCTCTGTATCTGTCAACACATGTCCCACCTCTGTATCTGTCAATAATGTCCCATCTCTGTTACTGTTAACAGATGTCCCATCTCTATCGCTGTGGACAGATGTCCCATCTCTGTTACTGTCAACACATGTCCCATCTCTGTTACTGTCAACATATGTCCCATCTCTGTTACTGTCAACATTTGTCCCATCTCTGTTACTGTCAACATATGTCCCATCTCTGTTACTGTCAACACATGTCCCATCTCTGTTACTGTCAACACATGTCCCATCTCTGTTACTGTCAACAGATGTCCCATCTCTGTTACTGTCAACAGATGTCCAGTCTCTGTATCTGCCAACACATGTACCACCTCTGTTACTGTCAACACATGTCCCATCTCTGTTACTGTCAACACATGTCCCATCTCTGTTACTGTCAACAGATGTCCCATCTCTGTTACTGTCAACAGATGTCCAGTCTCTGTATCTGCCAAAACATGTCCCATCTCTGTTACTGTCAACACATGTCCCATCTCTGTTACTGTCAACAGATGTCCCATCTCTGTTACTGTCAACAAATGTCCAGTCTCTGTATCTGCCAACACATGTCCCATCTGTATTGCTGTCAACAGACGTCCTTTCTCTGTTTCTGTCAAGAAATGTCCCGTCTCTGCATCTGTCAACAGATGTCTTTTCTCTGTTACTGTCAACAGATGTCCCGTCTCTGTATCTGTCAACATATGTCTTTTCTCTGTTGCTGTCACTAAATCTCCCATCTCTGTTGCTGTCAATAAATGTTCTATCTCTGTTGCTGTCGTGTGTAAATAATCTACCACATTTTGGCGCCATCTATGTTGTTTTTCTCTACTTCACTAACCACCCATCCCCCAGCCACACCTCCATCTACCACATATTCCCCACCCACGCACACACATCCCCCACCAACCCACACATCGCACATCCACTCACACGTCCCCAAACCATAAACACACACACATCCCCACGAACTGACATCTCCCTACGCACACACACACACACATCTCCCTAACAACCTATACATCCCCAATCCACTCACACACACCCTACCACCCACACATACATCCTTCACCCACCCACACATACCCTAACCCAATCCTCCACCACA
>JACEFZ010007332.1:127500-235000 GCA_014155875.1 Cepaea nemoralis | reverse complement strand
AAATGAAATCTCTTCATATTTAATAAACACCAAACTGGGGTCTTGGTTATTCTGTCAAAGAAACCACCAGTCCAAAGCATGATACATCAAAGTATAAACGCCCCATCATTCACTCTAACAAACTACTAACATACTCTCAGTACCCCAGTGGGTTAAATAAGATACATATCTTTGTTGATTTGTAAAAAGTATAAAACCTGTATTAAACTCAAGTCCATTCACTATAAGGGTCTATGGAAGCCAGTTGTAAAGAATGTTCATTGCTACTAACAAACTGAGTGAGTGTTTATCTGGTCAGGTAGGTTGTTAGTTGATTATTTTGTCCACTCAGAGGTACAAGTAAAGGTCCCTTGTTGTATCTAGATTGATATCATTTTACCTCTCCTGAGTGGTTAGTTGAAACTCTTGTAGGTAGTTTCTTTCATAATAGTCTTCTTCATCACCCTAGCCAGGTGCTCCCCTCAAGAGTCCGGTCTGGATCTAGATGGATCTAACAAGTGCCTGAAAGTCCAGCATCAAAAATATATCTACTGATATCATCAATACATCTATATGAACAGGTAAAAACCCCGTAAGAAAAAAAAAGGAAAATAAATGAAGGAAATTTTGACCCTCGGGAAAAATACACAAAGGGGAAAGAGGCTTTTAGTGTCCCCCAACAGTCATCAACCTCATAACTGGTTCCTCTCCATCAAATCCTCCATTACAAGGCGCTCAAGGTTTAGACTGTCAGATAAACAGTGTCATCGTCGCCCATGCCTGTCACCCATGGTCTCCAGGTTGAGTAATACCTTGATTGATTCGGAATTTGATAACTATGTTCACAATTCCCATTTGTACATAATTATATGCCCCATTTATCCTTCCATTTAAAAGAAACGACCTCACACATTAAAGATCTTAATT
This sequence comes from Cepaea nemoralis, assembly GCA_014155875.1. Classification (NCBI taxonomy): domain Eukaryota; kingdom Metazoa; phylum Mollusca; class Gastropoda; order Stylommatophora; family Helicidae; genus Cepaea; species Cepaea nemoralis. The sequence continues at coordinate 234,094 of JACEFZ010007332.1, read as the reverse complement.
CGTTCCTAAATGCAATGAGTATTTACTTATAGACAATATAAGTACATTATGGCATCATCTCCTGTATAACATTCAGGTGGATTCTTTCCAATCAAATGCTTTGAAAAGACGCATCATCCCTCCTCTTCAACATGTCGGTTTATGCCTTTACTTTATTCATCTATAGGATTCATCATCATCATACATAAAACACAATTCTGGAAACCAAACCATATAATTGTAACATTCGTGATATGGAATACGGAGTGGCGTCATGCATTGAAGCACACTAAATTATCAATTAGTGTATGGGTTACCACTATCATCTTCTCCTCTGACAAACATGGCAGTTTGCATCAAAATGCCTACTATCAGGTGACTGATTTATTGATCATACTTATCTCAGTGTGTCACTTCTCCCCACCCAATCCACAATCTTTCATTACAAATCATAACCATATTTGCATGGATGATGAATAGGCATAATTATGTGACTCACAATCAATAAGTTAAAACATAAATTCCCAGATTTAGCACCAATGAAGTCACAATTGTATCACCACATGAATGCGTTCATAGAACACACAGGATTTTATGATAACACACGGGAACTATTTAACATTTAATGTGCCCATGTACTGTTTCCAGGACGAATTACACTAATTCCTCCTACTAGTGATTGCACATTTAAGATAGTTCCTTACTACTAAACTAAGGATTCTAACCTTCTAAATCATTAGATAATCACAAACTCCTAAATCACTTCTGACTTAGCTTAACTGCTTAAGGAGTAAAATGCACAATGCTATGCTTTCATAGAAGCTGCATGACTTGAAGAAAACCTTCACTATAGCTTAACCTTGTGCACGGATTATCCATGAACTACGACATCCGAATATAGTGCTTAGTCTCGCCTGTTATTGACTAACCACATTTTTACAACACACCAACTTACCATCTTCTGGGAAAGGAAGCATAGCTGTCTTAATATTACAGTGTGCTTTACTTCTACGTAATTAAAAGCCTTCTTCATGCATACGTAATAAGGTTTCCGGTTCCAGACTAGGCTTGGATTTTCCCAGTACTCTGGCTGCTTAATAGGCTGGCAAATCTCTCTCTTCTCCTCCTTCAAGTTATGTACTTCAGGTGGATTTTTATGTAGAGGATACCAGGCCGCCCTTTCCAGTGGACCGTCTCCTGTTGAGCGATTGTTGAAGGGTTTTAATACTGCACACACACTGAACTTTTCACCATCTTTCGCCATTTTCACTCCAGCGCGTCCTAGCTTGGGCTCTGACATCATGCCGCGTCGTGACCAATGGCAGAGCTCTTTTTCGGCTATAATTATAAAATTGTCGTTTCTTTTTCAAATCAACGCTCTGTTTTCAAATACGGATGACGCAAATTTAACCTTTCGTCTTAACTACCGGCGCTAATTCCTTCATTCTTCAAATTCCAATTTGAGTATTATGGTGGTGGTTGTTGGCGCTGTTGCTAACTGGAGGGTAGTGCGGGTAAATTTAAACAGCAATGTGGCGGTTTGCAAGAGGTATACTACATGTTCTAACATTTCACATCCTCCGTGCACTCAAGCCTACAAAAATGTGATGGTTTTAACACTTCACATCCTCTGTGCATTCAGGCCTTTAAAAATGTAATAGGGACATAAAGAGTTTATATAATAACTAAGTGGGACAGAAGGAGTTCAACAACTAAGTGGGACAGAAGGAGAAGATATAATAACTAAGTGGGACGCGAAGAGTTAATATAACAACTAATAGGGACAGGAAGAGTTCATATAACAACTAAAGTGGGACAGAATGAGATCATATAACAACTAAGTGGGACAGAATGAGATCATATAACAACTAAGTGGGACAGAATGAGATCATATAATAACTAAGTAGAACTTGAAGAGTTCTTATAACAACTACCCCTGAATGAAGGATTTAAATTTCGGCTTTAAATATGAACGATTTAAAATATGTATATAGTTTTAAAATAACTATTTAATGGATCACCATGGTCTGGCAAGAAAGCGACAGCAAAGGGTGAAGAGGGGATCTGGCCGACGATCGACGCTCATGCATTGAAGCACACTAAATTATCATGAGAAAAGGCGACACGTACATATAATAAGATACTGGTACTATTAGTGTTGGAACTCTTCGCTGGCTGCTGAGGATGGAGACGGAGTGCTTATGGGAATGCTCCGAATGCAGTGATGTCGGTTCCTATATCAATCAATCAATCAAATAACTATTTTAAAAATGAGTCAGGAATATTCGATTAAGGTGTAACCATCTTTTACAGCATGCAAAAGAAACAGGCAACTATCAGAATAATTGTGAAACATAATGTACTTGACATGACAGAATAATTATAACTTTTAAGAATGTACTTTTAAAATCATTTTTATATGTGGAACTGTCAAGATAAGCACCGTATATTTCACTCAATGCTGATTGCTTCGTGTTCATGTGACATACCTGCATAAGATTATTATACCTCAAAATAGAAGTTATTGTTTGCTTATGAAGGTACTAGGCCGAAACGTTCTCGGTTTCTTGTATTTGTGTTCTAGTGAAGCCGATCCTTTACACTTCGTGCAGTTCCACTTGTTTATAACCGCTTTAAATCATCGACTGCCAAACATTGTCACTCTGACACGCAAGCCTGGAACTATCGGCACCAAACACTGTCCACCCAGACACGCAATCTTAAAACTATCGGCACCAAACTGTGTCATTATGACACGCAAGCGTGGAACTATCGGCACCAAACACTGTCACCTCACATAACATCTTGGAACCAGCGGCACCAAGTATTGTCCACCCCGACATACAATCTTGGTACACCTCTGAGGAACAAATGGATCATCATGGCCTAGCAAGAATGAGGCAGCGAGGAGTAACAAGGGGATCTGGTCGACGCTCAGAGGAAAGGCGAGACGGACATATAATCAGATTGCTACTGGTATTATTGGTGTTGGAACTCTTCGCTGGCTGCTGAGAATGGGGACTGAGCGTCAATGGGAATGCCCCGAATGCTGTGAATCGGTTCCTAGATCAATCAATCAATCAATACAATCTTGGAACTATCGGCACCAAGCATTGTCCACCCCGGACATACAATCTTGGAACTATCGGCACCAAGCATTGTCACCTGACATACAATCTTGGAACTTACGGCATCAAACATTGTCCACCCTGACACACCAACCTCGAACTATCGGCACCACACATTGTCCACCCTGACATACCAACCTGGATCTATCGGCACCAAACACTGTCCACCCTGACACAGCCAACCTGGAACTCTCGGCACCAAAGATTGTCACCCTGACACACCAACCTTGAACTATCGGCACCAAGCATTGTCCACCCCGACATACAATCTTGGAACTATCGGCACCAAGCAGTGTCACCTGACATACAATCTTGGAACTATCGGCACCAAGCAGTGCCACCTGACATACAATCTTGGAACTATCGGCACCAAGCAGTGTCACCTGACATACAATCCTGGAACTATCGGCACCAAACATTGTCCACCCCGACATACAATCCTGGAACTATCGACACCAAACATTGTCACCCTGACACACCAACCTCGAACTATCGACACCAAACACTGTCACCCTGAGACACCAACTGGAACTATCGGCACCAAATATTGTCCTACCCTTACACACCAACCTGGAACTATCGGCACCAAACACTGTCACCCTGACACACCAACCTGGAACTATCGGCACCAAACACTGCCAGCCCTGACACACACACCTGGAACTATCGGCACCAAACACTGTCACCCTGACACACCAACCTGGAACTATCGGCACCAAACACTGCCACCCTGACACACCAACCTGGAACTATCGGCACCAAACATTGTCCACCCCGACACACCAACCTGGAACTATCGGCACCAAACATTGTCCACCCTTACACACAAGCCTGGAACTATCGGCACCAAACATTGTCCACCCTTACACACCAACCTGGAACTATCGGCACCACACATTGTCCACTCTTACACACCAACCTGGAACTATCGGCACCAAACATTGTCTATCCTTACACACAAGCCTGGAACTATCGGCACCACACATTGTCCACTCTTACACACCAACCTGATACTATCGGCACCAAACACTGCTACCCTGACACACCAACCTGGAACTATCGGCACCAAACATTGTCCACCCTGACACACCAACCTGGAACTATCGGCACCAAACATTGTCCACCCTAACACACCAACCTGGAACTATCGGTACCAAACATTGTCCACCCCGACATACAATCTTGGAACTATCGGCATCAAACATTGTCACCCTTACATACAAGCCTGGAACTATCGGCATCAAACATTGTCACCCTGACATAAATTCTTTTCACTCTCGGCACCAATCATTGTCCACCCTGACATAAATTTTTTTCACTCTCGGCACCAAGCATTGTCACCCTGACACACCAACCTGGAACTATCGGCAACCAAACACTGTCACCCTGACACACCAACCTCGAACTATGGGCACCACACACTGTCACCCTTACACACCAACCTGGAATTATCGGTACCGAGCATTGTACACCCTGACATACCAACCTGGAACTATCGGCACCAAACACTATCACCCTGACACACTAACCTGGAACTATCGGCAACAAACACTGTCCACCCTGACGCACCAACCTTGAACTATCGGCACCAAACACTGTCACCCTGACACACCACCTGGCAATTATCGGCACCGAACATTGTCCACTCTGACATAAAATCTTTTCACTCTCGGCACCAAACATTGTCCACCCTGACATACTTTCTTGGAAATATAGGTACCAAATATTGTCCACCTTGGCATAAAATCGTGGCATTCACGGCACCAAACATTGTCCTCCTCGATAACATGGAATAAAATACACGTGTCGGCTGCAGCAGCGCGCTGTATTCAGTATCTTTAGTATTCAGTATACTTAATATATACTTATACTTTAATATTCAGTATTCAGCACTTTAAATACTCGCATTCAAAACACAGCTGCGGGCGATTTAGCAGCATACCGCCCTGCGTTGTTGTTTTTTTTTTTTTTCGAAATGGTATGGGCGCCGGTCGTTAAAAATGGATAATAATACAAGTGCATTGGTACGCCAGTCTTATGTGCGAGCTAATTGAAAGAAAGGATAGTTCATAAGTTATATCCACCTGCCAGGACTCCGTCCTCTATACATCGTTATCACATCTTAGTAACTGCCACCAACTGAAGGGGCGTTGGCGACAGTATGAGAATACGACATGCCACAAATGTTATATTATATGTGTTGTGTATGTGAATGTAGTTGTTCTATTCTCATATGTGTCACTTAACAATAACAAACGGCAACGCTCAGTGATATACACAAACCAAAGAAATACACATAACACCGTGTAAATACACACTGTTTTGAAAGAAATTAAAGCATAAAAAAATTCTTATATAATATTGCAAAGGGACATAACAACATAATGTTGATTTCAAGGGACATTATTAACAATATAAAACGTATCATGTGATATAAATAATTGTAGTATGTATCTTAATCTTTATACAACTTTTATAGAAATTAGTGACAAATATATGCACTATTAACAATGGATACAAATTTCCATAATTTTCACAGCTTGTATAAAAGTAATGTCTTTTGTTTACATATGTGAAAATTTTATTACTTATGTTCCTATTTCACCTTAATATATAATTAAATGACTTTCAATAACACCAAATAGCGAATCCAGTTTAATATACTATTACAATTTTTTACCGGCCTTTTCTAATAAAGGCCAAGTATCCTTAACATTTATTCAGCACTTTAAATACTCGCATTCAAAACACAGCTGCGGGCGATTTAGCAGCATACCGCCCTGCGTTGTTGTTTTTTTTTTTTTTCGAAATGGTATGGGCGCCGGTCGTTAAAAATGGAATGGCAAAGTACCGAAAGTGAACTGGCCAAGAGATCACAACAGCAAAAAATGATGGTGTTGACTGCAACGTCCTGTAAAGGATATGTAACTAATCAAAACAATGTTTTCTTGTAGTTAATTTGAATAACGAAGACACAAACAATAGATTGCACGATTTATTGTCCGACATATTGTGCTGCATCTCGTCAGTTTTATCTAGTTATTTTACTTAATGTTGTGTGAATTCGGCACTATGTACCTGAAGAGATTCAGCGAAATATGCCAGGCAATAAACAGTGCAATCTATTATATGCAACTACCTTTTTACACTTTGGATTGTATAACGGCAATTTGGCTCAGATCAAAGTGTAGTACCTGTTCTTGTGTTACGCTCGCACATTGCCGTCTTGACAGACGATAGTTTGTTACACTGTACTTCAAACCGAGGTACAGTATTTCATTTTAATTCACCGCAAAGGGATTCCGGGGATTCCCTGGAAATCACGTGACATATTGGGTGTAGGGGTGTGTTGGTATACTCCGTGCAATCGAGGCTGAGGCATTTTGGGGGCACTTAAAAAGGGCCGCAGCATTCATTAATTACAGAAACAGACATAAGAATCAAACATAGCAAGCACGTGCTATTGTGTAATGTATTTATTAAAATAAAGAATCATACAATTGAATGTATTGTCGATCACTTCCGGTTGAGTGTGTGGTGGACTGCTAGACAAATCTATGTATGCAATAAATATTTCTGGGCACGGAGGGCCTTCACTGTCGTCGGAGTGTATATCCATATTTGTGCTACTCGTCTTATCTTGTGTATGTCCCATCTGTCTGCGCTCATCTTTGATGTAAATGAATCCCGATATCCCTATTCTGATCCCACCACATCTAGGTAAGTACTAAAAATAACTACACGGTTTGTTTGTGGTGAATTAAAAATGAAGGAGGGAGCGGAAAAGGGGGGGGGGGGCTTTGGAGGTAGCGAATCGTGGAAGATTAACAGACAAGTAGGAATTACGTGGAATGAGGTGAACACCATGGGCAGATAACAAGCGTAAGGGGATCAACATGGCAGAATGGAAAAGAGCAGTTGTTCTGAAACATCCCGTGTGCTTATGCTGAGATAGGTAGTTCAACCCCTACACCAGTCCAGTTGGACTAAAATGTTGACTTCTCGTCCTTGACTTAGAGGTGTAAATTATAAGTATCTCTGAAGTTTCTGAAGTCATCTTCCCCTATATGATAAAAATATTTTCAGAAATTTAGAAGATACGAGCGGAATCCCCATTGCGGGACGTAACATCAACAACATTAGATTGACTGCAGACAATGGGCAGGATCTGTAACACTTAATAGATGTGGTTGCTGCACACAGTGAACAACTAGTGTTAGTATTAAATTGTAAGAAGATACAGATTGTGGTCGTCACTAGGAAAAAGGAAATACCACAACGTAATATACAAGTAAATGGGAATATTCTTAAACAAATGAATCGGTACAATTATCTCGGAACAGTCATACCATGCAATGGACTAGTAATGGGAGAGCCCTGAAAAGATTAGAACAAGAATCGCCACACAAGTGTTGAGGTGCTACACTGAACCTGTACTTTTGTATGAATGTGAAGCGGGGACAATGGGCAGACAAGCTGAAAAACATCGAATGACTGTGGAAATGTGATTTCTGGGGAAAATTCAAAGAATATCCTGGAAAGACAGAAAAACCAATGACCGAGCACCACAAGAAAGAAATGAAAACCGTGAACTGATTAGAGAAATTAGACGTAGACAGTCACAATTGATTTGACACGTCATAAGAAAAACATTAATTGGAGAACTTGGTGACAAATGGCAAGACTGAGGGGAAGAAATCTATTGGAAGGCAGAGAAGTAAATACCTGGAGGGCTTGGCCATGTGGTATGGTCGAGACAAGATCACTGAGCTAATCCACACCTCTAGTGATGCGTGAGATGACGAAACATGACCGTCCACGCTTATCGGTGCAGCACATGATGATGATGATGATGAAGAAGTTGGAGTGAGTTTGCTGATGGCGAGGGACAACTGGTAATAAGTAAAGCTAATCCACACGCAAAATTCAGTCTAGTGTTACTAGAAGTAGCTCGACTTCAAAGTGAAATAAAAGCGTAATAAATATATTTTGAAAGAGGTTAACTCGCATCACAAGAAGTTAAAAGTTAGTTGCATATCTTTTACAGGACGTCGCAATAAACGCCAGTGTTTTTGCTGTTGTGATAAAAAAACCAACGTAAGGCGGTCTACTGCCAAATCGCCATCAGCTGTGTTTCGAACGCGGGTATGCGAGATCACGAACTGAGTCCGTAACCCCTTCGCCACGGAGTCGGTATCACAAGAAGACAGAAGTTCTGGAGGCACCTATCACAATCAGCGAACTGGAGCTAGCCATAAAAAAGACTGTTTGCATATCCTTTACAAGATATCGCTGTCAACATCAGAATCTTTCAGCTGATTGTTGATTTCTTGGCAAGATTACGTTCAGTAGTTTGCTATTGCTTTGTGAGCGACCGGCTCACATACCTCTAAGTTACCAAAGCGGCTAGAACCGCTACCGATTCTCGCCGTCGTCACGTTATTCTCAAGAGTATACGGGATTACGGAGAAAGTCGCTAACCTCTAGGCCAGGGAGACCGGCTCAAAACTGAATTTGAGAAAGTCACCAGGAGCGGATGATATCTCCAATGAAATGATCAGGAACCTAGGAACAGAGGTCAAAACAAAGCTGTTGCAGATCTTCAATAGCCTGATTGCTTCGTGTTTATCTGACATGTTTGAATAAGATTGTTATACCTCAAAATAGAAGTTGTTTGATTATGAAGGAATTAGACCGCAACGTTCTCAGTTTCTTGTATTTGTTTTCTAGTGAATTTGACTCTTTACACTTCGTGCAGATAAATTTGTTTATAACCGCTTTTAATCATCAACTACCAAACACTGTCACTCTGACAAGCAATTATAAACTATCAACACCAAACACTGTCATCTGATATAAAATCTTGGAACTATCGGCACCAAACACTGTCACCTGACATAAAATCTTGGAACTATCGGCACCAAACACTGTCACCTGATATAAAATCTTGGAACTATCGGCACCAAACACTGTCATCCTGACATAACATCTTGGAACTATCGGCACCAAACACTGTCATCTGATATAAAATCTTGGAACTATCGGCACCAAACACTGTCATCCTGACATAACATCTTGGAACTATCGGCACCAAACACTGTCATCTGATATAAAATCTTGGAACTATCGGCACCAAACACTGTCACCCTGACATACAATCTTGGAACTATTGGCACCAAACATTGTCCACCCTGACATACAATCTTGGAACTATCGACACCAAACCCTGTCCTCTACGACGACAAGGAATAAAATATATGTGTCAGCTGCAGCTGCGCGTTGTGTCCAGTAATTCAAGAACATTGGTACGCCAGTCTTGTGCGAGTTCATTGAAAGAGAGGATATTTCATAAGTAACATCCACCTGCCAGGACTCCGCCCTCTAGACATCGTTATCAGATCTCAGTGACTGCCACCAGCTCTAAGGGAGTTGGCGACCGCATGACAATACACCATGCCATAAATGCTATATTATATGTATATATGCCGGCTTCGTGGCTTAGAGGTTATGACTTTTCTCCGTAAACTCGTATACTCTCGTGGGTTAACGTGATGACGGTAAGAATCAGCGGTGGTTCGAATCGCATCGATAACTTACGTTGTATGTGAGCCGGCCGCTCAGAAAGCAATGGCAAACTACTGAGCGTAATCTTGCCAAGAAATCAACATACAGCTGAAAGATGCTGGTGTTGACAACAATGTCCTGTAAAGGATATGCAATATATATATATATATATATATATATATATATATATATATATATATATATATATATATATATATATATATATATATATATATATATACATATATATATATATATATATATATATATATGAATGTAGTTGTTCTATTCTCACATGTGTCACTTAACACTAACAAACGGCAACGCTCAGTGATATACACAAACAAAATAAACACACATTATTCCTTGTAAACACACACTGCTTGGTATGAAATAAAGTTTAAAATAAAACATCTATTATAATAAAATATTTAAAAGGGACATAACAACAAAACAGCATTTTCAAGGGACATTACTAAAAGTAGTGTAAACGAATTCGGTGATTTATATAATTTTAGTATTTGTCTTAATCTTTATGTGTTTATAGAAATTAGCGACAGTTATACGCTCTATAAATATTGGATAATATCTATAAAGTATTTTAAAGTTTGTGTAAAAGATATGTGCTATTTAACATACAAGCAAATTTTATTACCCACTTTCTTATTTATCGTTTACGTTACATCAAAGGTTGTCAACCTCATTACATAATGTGCATAATAACGTCTTTGTGTAAACAATTTTTTGCCGGCCTTTAAAGGCCAAGTGTTGGCTAAGATCAAAGTGTAGCTGACCCGTCTGGGAACCCGAGCCCCTTAAAAATAAATACATAAATAACCTTTGTATTCATTCAACATTTTGTATCTAGAATTTGGTTTAAATTACAGTGTGGTCGTAGTATCTGTTCTTGTATCACGACAGTGATTAAGAGTAAACTTATCTGACACTTGATCTGGCTATGGCCACCAACATTGGTGGTCATCACAATGGACAATGAGCAGATAAGCTGAAAAACATCTAGTTGAGTTGAGTTGAGCTAACAACTGACATCGCTGCACTCAGGACATGCCCATACGCGCTCCGTCCCCTTGTTCAACAGCTAGCGAAGAGTCACAATACTAATCGTTCCCAACGATATCTGATTGGAAGTTCTGGTCTTCCCTCTCAGTTTTGAGATTCTACCGGAAACCCTGCCAATCCCCCGCAATCTTATCCTTTCCACAAACGGGTTCTCAATCTGTTCCTCCACCTTCTCCACCTGGTACCATAGACGCACGACCACATCACCCTTGTCCATAGGTAATCTACTACAAAGCGGTTCACCCCCGACGCCCCTCCTCGCACTCCCTCATAGCCAGGGCGAAAAATCCATACACTTCTTACAATCTGTGACCTCTGAATCGAAGTGAGCCATTCCACACGAAACATTCCTTTCTCCACCTTACTAAGCATACTCCTTGAGACCGTGATGAAGACAATGTGTGTTGCAGGGGTCTCCTCTAACCAACGGAATGCCGCTGTGACTGCTTCCGCCTCCACTCTTATGCCGGAGGTCGTAGCCTCATATGCCAGACTCTCCTTTTTTAAAACAATCATCCATTAGCCTTCCCAATGAAACCGCAACCACTTCGTCTGTTTCTCACCACTGACCATCAGTATAGATCACTATGTCACCTTGATGTGTATTACTTTGGACCAGTTGTTGCACCTCAAACTCTGTTCCTCCCCCACCGTAACCTCACAGTCTTCCTTCCTAATGACCGATGACAAGGCTTCTTTGACCATATCTCTAGTAGCTCTATTTTGCTGATCCGTCTGTCTTAAAAATCGTGCAAGAAAAGCCTAACCTCTGTCCTGGTTAGTTGTCATACGTTGGTTGTTATCATCATAAATGGTACCATATGTACCAGGCATAGCCTGTCTGTTCATCTGTCGGTACAGCTTCCTGAATTTACTCAATGTCACATTCTCACCGACTTCATTTATAAACTATTCCCACTTCATCATTTTTGCCTCTGCTGCCTGGAGTTTAAGATAATACACCTTTACTTTTTTTTAAAATAGCTTCCAGCCTCTTCCAATTTTGTGTCAACTGCATTTGCTGCTCTCCGCACCCTCTGCCAATTCCTTATGGCGGTACCCTCTTCCCTCCATTATTTCTCCACCTCTGGTGTCCACCATGGTGGTTGGGTGGAGATTCTCCTTGTTGTTTTAGATCTTCCCTGTGATCTAAGGCGCTCTAAGAGTGAAGAATGGTCGCAATCATAACTGAATGCTCTCCTGGCTTCTATAGTCCTGACTGTGCTGGACCTAGGTGTCATTACAGAACAGGGGAAGTGGTCGCTTCCATGGTCCCCAATGACACTCCATTTTATGTCTGATGCCGCCTCTTGGGATACAAGTGCCTGGTCGATGGCCGTGTGATGGTTCCCCCGGTCTAGTTGCCTAGTTGATGTCCCGTCATGTAGACAGACAACATCCATCTCAAGCAAGGCCTCAGCAAGAGCAGTACCCTGCCTGTTCTCTCCCGACCTGTCCCACTCTGTGTCTGGTGCATTGTCCTTCGGTTCACGTGTGAATTTATTCCTAGACTCCTGAGGGGTCATCGCTGGAGCTACAGAGTTCGTGCTTCGTGCGACGCTTTCTACACTGCAGAAAGAGACTGAGCCATACGGGATAAAACCCGGTGCAATGAAGTCGAGCCTGCCGAGTTTTAAGACTTTTTTTTCTTTAAGAGAGAAAAACCAATAACCAAGTCCTATAAGAAACAAATGAAAACCGTATACTGATTAGAGAAATTAGACGCATACAATCGCAGTTTTTGGAAACGCTATGAGCAGAAAGTGTAAGAGAACAAAGGGAAGGCAGATAAGTAAACACCTGTGCTGCTTGGCCACGTGATATGGTCGAGACAAGAACACGGAGCTGATCCACAACTCTGATGATCGTGTAAGAAGGCGAAACATTACCGTCCACGCTTATCGTCACGGCACATGATGATGATGATGATGATGATGCTGATGATGATAATGATGATGAAGTTGAAATGGGTTCACTGATGGCGAAGGACAACTGGTAATAATGAAAGCTAATCCACACGCAAAATTCAGTCTATTGCTGCTAGGAGTATGGATTACGCTCAAGCTTAAAGTGAGCGTGCGCATAAAAAACAAAAAAAAAAACAAAACAACAACAACAACAACAACAAGTGTAATAACTATATTTTGAAAGAGCTTAACTCACAAAGAGAACTGGTTACTCGCATCACAAGAAACAATTCAAATTCTTGGAGTGAACATCCCTGTTCGAACATGAACCTAAGACTTTCAGAAGGAGCGGCAGACAAGTATCATTCCTCGATTGCCCTAAATGTTTACTTACACATGTCTTCTTATTCTTCAAGTTGCTTATTACCTCATACTTAATTCTGTAACTGCTGTTGTATTGCACAACTGGTGTAAATTCTATCAAGGTAAATGAATTCTCTTAGCAGATACTGCTATTGGAATGTGAGGGGTCAAGTCTTCACAGATTCTTAGCCCCAGCATAATGAGATGACGTGACCAGCAGCTCTCCTCACTTTATCTTCTTTAGCCCTTTCTAATGATGTCCGTTGTATGTCCATGGCCTTGTTTGTGTCTCTGTCCTCTGTAAATCCATATTGTTCATCTCTTATTTCTAACATTGTCCACTTTTGTACAAATATCACAATGGCTCTTAGAAATAGCATATCATGTGGCAAGTATTAATAACAGACAATGAAATAAAGCAAGAATTATTAGCTGCAAAATGTTTTAATACTGAAATAGAGCATTTCAAGAAATAGTTCAAAGAAACATAAAAAATGTAAGTAATTTGTTATCATTATAGAATAATAATTAAAACAGCTTAGATCACAGGGAAGATCTAAAATAACAACAAAAACAACTCTCGGCACCAGACATTGTCCTCCACGCTGACAAGGAATGAAATATAGGTGACAGATGCAGCTCCGCGCTATATCCGGTAATTCAAGGGCATGAGAATATGCCATGCCATAAATGTTATCCGGTTAGCGGGGTATGGGTATCCCCTATCAAAGGAGATGTAATACGCCTCCTTTCCTCTGTTAGTCTACGGGACACCCTTGGGCAAGGTGGAGTACCCGTTTAGCCCCCCGATCAAGGTTACATGAAGCCATGGAAGCAGGTGGTGGATGGAGTGTGAGAGCAGCCGACAGATTGTTGTTGGTTATGGTCTTGCACTCTGCGGCGATAGGCAGATGATCTCATCAGTAGAGACAATGGCTATGACCACCGACTAATACAGTCACTGCCCAGAAGGAAAGCAATGGCAAACTACCTTCTGCAAAACTTGCCAAGAAACCATAGCAACCATGAAAGAAAACATAATAAGAAAGAGATCTGGTGGCGAGACCCCCAGGCCAGGCAGATCAGATAACACTGGGGAAGAGTGTGACACAGGGACCAGTACTAGTAATCGTGATGCACGAGTTAATCCTGACTGTGTTACCAAGGAAATCCCCTGTGTCAGACTAAGAAACAGAGTGAGAATAGCAACATGGAATGTGAGAAGTCTGTATGAGGGAAAGCTTAAAGTAGTGTGTGATGAGATTGAGAGGTTAAACGTTCAAAGTTTAGTAATTAGTGAACATCGCTGGAGCGGCAAGGGACATTTTACAACTGAAAATGGAAGTATTTTCATTTATTCTGGTAGAGACGCCGGAGGCCAGAGTGGAGTGGCATTTTGTTTAGATAAGACAATTGCTAAATATATAATGGGATATAATCCAGTTAGTGATAGAATCCTCACTATTAGACTTAAAGGCCGTCCCAAAAACACAACTCTCATACAGATATATGCACCTACTTCAACAGTAGAGCAGGACGAAATTGAAGATTTTTACAACACACTACAAGACACATTAAATAAGATTGGTCATAATGATATAACAATAATAATGGGAGATTTTAATGCAAAAGTTGGTGCAGGAAGAGCTGAAAATGAGAGAAACGTTTTAGGAAAATTTGGATTAGGAAATAGAAATGATGCAGGTGACAAATTAATTGAATTTTGCACAGAAAATGAGTTAATGATAGCCAACACGCTTTTTAAACAACATCCAAGAAGACTCTTCACATGGAAGTCTCCAGACAATATTACCAAAAATCAGATAGATTATATTTTAATACAAAGAAGATGGAGATCAAGCATAACATCTGCAAAAACCCTACGTAGTGCAGACTGTGATACAGATCATCAGTTATTAGAAGCAGATCTGAAATTAAAACTCAAAAAGCTTATCCGAGGACCAAGGCCACGTCATTTTGATCTCACAAAAATACCGGATGCATACACTGTAGAAGTTAGGAATCGCTTTGGGGTCTTGATGTCTGTACAAGAAGAAATGACACCTGATGAACTGGCAGTACAAGCTAGAGATATCTTGATAACTGCAGCCAAAGATTTAATTCCGACCAAGAAAAAGCAACTTAAGCCATGGATTACATCAGACACATTAGAATTAATAAAACAACGAAGGGAACTTAAACAGAAAGGAGGTGAATCCGATAACAGCAGGATGAAGTATAAATCTTTAACTCGAGAAATAAGAAAGAACACAAGAAAGGACAAAAATCAATATATACAAGATTGCTGTACCAGAATAGAGCAATATCATAAGACTGGAAGAGATTATGAAATGTTCAAAGAAATGAAGTTATTGACAAGAAATGTTCAACCTCAATTGAATGTTATCTGTGACAAGATGGGAAATACCTTAACAGAATCTAGACAAATTCTAGAAAGATGGCGAGGAGTACTGCAGTGGAATGTATGATATGAGTGACAGTGAGGATATGAATGAGATACATGAACCAATGGCAGCAGAGACAGAACCTGAACCCTCATTAGATGAAATTGCTTGGGCTATAAAGAACCTGAAGAATGGTAAATCACCTGGATGTGATGAGATACCAGCTGAACTAATTAAAGCGGGAGGAGAAGAAAGCATACACATATATCATGCATTATGTACAAAGATTTGGAAATATGGTATATGGCCAAAAGATTGGAAGAGAACTATCTTTATTCCAATACCAAAAAAGGGCAACCTGAAATTATGTACCGACTATAGAACTGTTTCCCTGATCAGTCATGCAAGTATAATTCTACTAAAAGTCATAATGGGAAGACTTCGTAAGAAAATGGAAGAAGAGATTAACGTAGTTCAAGCTGGATTTAGACAAGGAAGAGGAACAAGAGATCACATATTCAACATGCGTTTAATAATAGAGAAGTGCAGAGAATTTAATGTAAACCTATTCTCATGTTTTGTGGATTATTCAAAAGCATTTGACTGTGTACAACATCAGAAACTTTGGGAAATCATGAGGAATATGGGCTTTCCATCACATGTAGTACAACTCATAAAAATGCTCTATCTAGACCAACAAGCAGCAGTTAGAATAGATGGCGAGGCATCAGATTGGTTTGACATCAAGCAAGGAGTCCGTCAGGGCTGCGTGCTGTCACCCTATTTGTTTAACCTGTACGCCGAAAATATAATGAGAAATGTAAGAGATGATATAAACAGGGAGCTATATGATGCCCTAAATATTGGCGGTCATGACATACCGGAGATTCGATATGCTGATGATACAGTATTACTATCCACAACACAGAATGGCATAGAAAACCTAATAGCTTCAACCCAATTGAATAGTGAAAATCACAACTTATATCTTAACATAGCAAAAACAAAGATAATGCATACAGATAAAACTACTATGGAGAAAGAAATATACATTAATGGGGAAAGATTGGCGGTAGTGGAAAATTTTGAATATCTTGGTTCATTGATTACCAACAACGGTGACACAATGAAAGAAATTAAACGGCGACTATCAATTGCTCTTCAAAGACTAAAACAGCTGAATAAATTATGGAGTGGGACAGATAGAACTACAAAAATTAGATTTTTAAGAGCATGCATCTTTCCCATTGCAACATACGCCTGTGAGACATGGACACTTACTAAACAAGCTGAACAGCGCATAAACGCCTTTGAATATAAATGTTATAGACGAGTTCTAAGAATATCTTGGGTAAAGAAAAGAACAAATGCATCTATACTTCAAGAGTTGAATATTGAAGAAGGTTGGCTATTAAAGACGATAAAACAAAGAAAATTGAAATATTTTGGTCACTTGAAACGTCACGAAAGTTTGGAGAGAACAATAATGGAGGGGTATATGCCTGGGAAGAGAGGAAGAGGAAGGCCAAAGAGAAGATGGGTGCAGGATGTGGCGGATGATCTCCAGATGGGTGTATCAGACGCGGGACATCTTGCTTATGATCGAGAGGTTTTCCGGAAGGTTGTTATGGGAGCGAGGTTCTGCAAAGGACATGCTACTGAATGAATGAATGAATAAACGTTATATTATATGTGTATATGAATGTAGTTGTTCTATTCTCATATATGTCACTTAACAATAACAAACGGCAACGCTCAGTGATATACACAAACAAAAGAAACACACATAACACCTTGTAAATACACACTGTTTTGTATGAAATTAAAGCTTAAGAAAATTCTAATATAATATTGAAAAGGGACATAACAACATAATATTAATTTCAAGGGACATTACTAATAATATACACATATCGTGTGATGCATATAATTGTGGTATGTATCTTAATCTTTTTACACTGTTTATAGAAATTAGCGAAAATTAGATGCACTATAAAGAATGGATATAAATTTTCATTATTTTCACAGCTTGTATAAAAGTAATGTCTTTTGTTTACATGTGTCTCATCTCATCTCATCATGTTCCTCTTGTACCTTGCGGTGTCGAGGTGAAGTATAAACTTCGTGAGAGTGCCCGGTTATGGGCTTCGTATATCGACATTCCCATGGATTCTGTTATTCCCTCAGTCCAACGTTTACGTGGTCGGCCTCTTCCTCTGTTTCCATCTGGTCTGTACATCATTGCTTGTTGTGGCATGCTGTTGACTGGTAGCCTACTTGCATGGCCAAACCATTTGACTTGCTGCTTTCTAATAAAATCTAGAGCAGCTTTAACCCCTACTTTAGTCCTGATTTCTTCATTTCTGATCTTATCTCTTCTTGATACGTTGAGTATTCTTCTCAGAAACCTCATTTCTGTTGTTGTGATTTTTCTTTTCTCTTTTTCTGTCATTGTCCAGGTTTGGCATTGGTAGCAGAGAGTTGGTAGGAAGATTGTGTTGTAAAGTGCTTTCTTAGTAGTTATTGATACATGTTTGTTCTTTAGTATTGGTGCCATTTGTCCAATGAGTTGATTTGCCTTATTGCACCTATTTTCGATCTCGTCTTCTGATCTGCCATTTGATGATATTATACTTCCTAGGTACTTGAAGCTCTTTACTTGTTTCAAGGGATGTTCGTTTAGGTGAATTGTTGCTGTTTGTTCTTCTTTAGTTATAGTCATTACCTCTGTTTTGCTTGTGCTAATTTTCATGTTATGTTCCCTACACATTTCGTTTAGACTATTCATGTGGTCTTGTAATTCAGCTTCTGATTTTGCTATTAGTGCTTGGTCGTCCGCAAATAGGAGTTCTCTAATGGTTAGATTTGCAGATGGTTCTTCTTCTGTGTTCTCGTCATGCGGTATTCTTGATGTCTCTGCTTGGCTGGTTTCTTTACATATGTTGTCTATATATGTTATGAACAAGAGAGGGGACAGGACACAACCTTGTCGTACTCCAGATCTTATGGTGAAGGGTTCTGAGTGTTCTCCAGTTGCTCTCACTATGCATTCACTGTTGTTGTATAAACTTCTGCATAGGTTTGTTAGATGTGTACTCACTCCATATTGTTTAAGGATTTCCCACAGCTTGTTTCTATCTACCCTATCAAATGCCTTTTCTTGGTCGACAAAGGCTAAGTAGAGTGTTTCATTGAATTCAATTGATTTTTCTATGTTTACATGTGTGAAAATTGTATTACTCATTTTCCTATTTCATCTTAATATAGCATTTAAAGACTTCCAATGACACCTTATACAAACAGAATATTTGCTTGTCAAATACAATTTGTTACCGGCCTTTTCTCATAAAGGCCAAGTATCCTTAACATTTATTCAGCACTTTAAATACTCGCATTCGAAACACAGCTGTGGGCGATTTAGCAGCAGACCGCCTGGCGTTGATTTTTTCTTTTTTACGAAATGGTATGGGTGCCGGTCGTTCGAAATGAAATGGCAAACTACCAAAAGTGAACTGGCCAAGAGATCACAACAGCAAAAAATGCTGATGTTAACTGCAACGTCCTGTAAAGGATATGTAACTAATCAAAACAATGTTTTCCCGTAGTTAATTTGAATAACGAAGACACAAACAATAGATTGTACGATTTGTTGCCTGATATATTTCGCTGTATCTCGTCAGTTTTATCTAGTTATTTTACTTAATGTTGTGTGAATTCGGCACTATGTACCTGAAGAGATGCAGCGAAATATGCCAGGCGATAAACAGTGCAATCTATTATATGCAACTACCTTTTTACACTTTGGATTGTATAACGGCAATTTGGCTCAGATCAAAGTGTAGTACCTGTTCTTGTATTATGCTCGCACATTGCCGTCTTGACAGACGATAGTTTGTTACACTGTACTTCAAAACGAGGTACAGTGTTTCATTTTTAATTCACCGCAAAGGAATTCCGGGGATTCCCTGGAAATCACGTGACATAGTGGGTGTAGGGGTGTGTTGGTATACTCCGTGCAATCGAGCTGAGACATTTTGGGGGCACTTAAAAAGGGCCGCAGCATTTATTAATTACAGAAACAGACATAAGAATCAGACATAGCAAGCACGTGCTATTGTGTAATGTATGTATTGAAATAAAGAATCATACAATTGAATGTGGTGTCGATCACTTCTGGTTGAGTGTGTGGTGGACTGCTAGACAAATCTATGTATGCAATAAATATTTCTGGGCACGGAGGACCTTCACCGTCGTCGGAGTGTATATCCATATCTTGTGCTACTCGTCTTATCTTGTGTCTTATCCATCTGTCTGCGCTCATCTTTGATGTAAATGAATCCCGATATCCCTATTCTGATCCCACCAGATCTAGGTAAGTACTAAAAATAACTACACGGTTTGTTTGTGGTGAATTAAAAATGAAGGAGAGAGCGGAAAAGGGAGGGGGGGGGGGGGGGGGGGACTTTGGAGGGAGCGAATCGTGGAAGATTAACAGACAAGTAGGAATTACGTGGAATGAGGTGAACACCATGGGCAGATAACAAGCGTAATGGGATCAGCATGGCCGAATGGAAAAGAGCAGTTGTTCTTAAACATCCCGTGTGCTTATGCTGAGATAGGTAGTTCAACCCCTACACCAGTCCAGTTGGACTAAAATGTTGACTTCTCGTCCTTGACTTAGAGGTGAAAATTATAAGTATCTCTGAAGTTTCTGAAGTCATCTTCCCCTATATGATGAAAATATTTTCAGAAATTTAGAAGATACGAGCGGAATCCCCATTGCGGGACGTAACATCAACAACATTAGATTGATTGCAGACAATGAGCAGGATCTGTAACACTTAATAGATGTGGATGCTGCACACAGTGAACAACTAGTGTTAGTATTAAATTGTAAGAAGATACAGATTGTGGTCGTCACTAGGAAACAGGAAATACCACAACGTAATATACAAGTAAATGGGAATATTCTTAAACAAATGAATCGGTACAATTATCTCGGAACAGTCCATACCATGTAATGGGCTAGTAATGGGAGATGCCTTGAAAAGATTGGAACACGAATCGCCACACAAGTGTTGAGGTGCTACACTGAACATGTACTTTTGTATGAATGTGAAGCGGGGACAATGGGCAGACAAGCTGAAAAACATCGAATGGCTGTGGAAATGTGATTTCTGGGGAAAATTCAAAGAATATCCTGGAAAGACAGAAAAACCAATGACCGAGCACCACAAGAAAGAAATGAAAACCGTAAACTGATTAGAGAAATTAGACGTAGACAGTCACAATTGATTTGAAACGTCATAAGAAAAACATTAATTGGAGAACTTGGTGACAAATGGCAAGACTGAGGGGAAGACATCAATTGGAAGGCACAGAAGCAAATACCTGGAGGGCTTGGCCATGTGGTATGGTCGAGACAAGAACACTGAGCTATTCCACACCTCTAGTGATGCGTGAGATGGCGAAACATGACCGTCCACGATTATCGGCACGGCACATGATGATGATGATGATGATGATGATGATGATGATGATGATGATGATGATGATGATGATGATGAAGAAGAAGTTGGAGTGAGTTTGCTGATGGCGAGGGACAACTGGTAATAAGTAAAGCTAATCCACACGCAAAATTCAGTCGAGTGCTACTAGAAGTAGCCAAGATCAAAGCGAAATAAAGCGTAATAAATATATTTTGAAATAGGTTAACTCGCATCACAAGAAGTTAAAAGTTAGTTGAATATCTTTTACAAGACGTCGCAATCAACACCAGCGTTTTTGCTGTTGTGATCTCTTGACAAGTTTACGTTCAGTAGTTTGCCATTGCATTCTGAACGACCGGCACCCATACCATTTCGTAAGAAACCAACGCAAGGCGGTCTACTGCCAAATCGCCATCAGCTGTGTTTCGAACGCGGGTATGCGAGATCACGAACTGAGTCCGTAACCTCTTCGCCACGGAGTCGGTATCACAAGAAGACAGAAGTTCTGGAGGCACCTATCACAATCAGCGAACTGGAGCTAGCCATAAAAAGAATGTTTGCATATCCTCTACAAGACATCGCTGTCAACATCAGCATCTTTCAGCTGATTGTTGATTTCTTGGCAAGATTACGCTCAGTAGTTTACCATTGCTTTCTGAGCGACCGGCTCACATACCCCTAAGATACCAAAGCGGCTAGAACCGCTACCGATTCTCGCCGTCGTCACGTTATTCACAAGAGTATACGGGATTACGGAGAAAGTCGCTAACTCCTAGGCCAGGGAGACCAGCTCAAAACTGAATATGAGAAAGTCACCAGGAGCGGATGATATCTCCAAAGAAATGATCAGAAACCTAGAAAAAGAGGTCAAAGCAAAGATGTTGCAGATCTTCAATAGCCTGATTGCTTCGTGTTTATCTGACATGTTTGAATAAGATTGTTATACCTCAAAGTAGAAGTTGTTTGATTATGAAGGAATTAGACCACAACGTTCACTGTTTCTTGTATTTGTTTTCTAGTGATGCTGACTCTTTTCACTTCGTGCAGATAAACTTGTTTATAACCTCTTTTAATGATCGACTACCAAACAATGTCACTCCGACAAGCAATCAAAAATTATCAACACCAAACACTGTCACCTGATATAAAATCTTGGAACTATTGGCACCAAACACTGTCACCTTTATTGAAGATCTGCAAATAAGACGTGACAAGCGCAGAACGTTTCAGGGCAGGAAGAAAAGGAAAAAAAGCTGGGAGCAGCCACCGTGGTGGAGTTTCGAGGTGGAGAAGGCTTGGGTGGATAAGCGTAGTGCTGTAAGGAGATGGCAAAATGCCAAGAAGAACAGAGCTGGTCATCCTAGTTCCTGCTTGCACTTAGAAAGAGAGATGCACACAAAAGTAAGCTATTTCAAAAAACTGGTCACGGTGGTTAAAAGCGAAAAATGGGCAGAGGTGTGTCAAAGAGTAAGCACAGACAAGTCACTGAAATTGTTCTGGCGACTACATAAAAGCATGAGTGGTGTAGTCAAGAATAAGAGCATTTCTGACTTCCAAGGTGCTGACCTCATCTGGCAGAGGACTGACGAGGACAAGGGCAAAGCCCTCTTTGAACGCTACCTTGAGCAGAGCAACCAGACAGACATGGGAGGCCGGAATCTGGCCAAGGAGGTCACCTCAGACAGATGCAAGGCCCAGGACACTTCGGATGAAGACACAGTGACAGTGAAAGAAATCAAGGCTGTGCTTCGAAGATCAAAAAACAGTGCTCCAGGTCCTGATGGCATAAGATACGACGACATAAATAGGTGTACCGACAATGAGCTAGAGAAACTAGCAGACATGTACAACAACAGTATAGGGAGTGCTAGCATCAAGGAGGAATGGTTACACAGCTATCTGATTCCCTTGCCGAAGCCTGACAAAGACCACAAGAAAATTCAGGGATATCGAATTATAACCATGCAGAATACAATAGGCAAGCTGCTGGAGAAGGTAATTGCCAGGAAAATATCAAGCCAACTAGAGAGGCAAGGTGTTTTCCCACCTACCCTGGGTGGGTACCGTCCAAAAAGAGAAACCTGGACCAATGCAGCAGTCTTTGCCCACGATGTCTATGAAGGTTTTCCACTCAGGCACTGAAACCGTTGCTGCAGCGATTGATCTTGAGGACGCATACAACAGAGTACCACTGGATTTTTTAATGTTTCAGCTTCTTGAACTAAACGTAAGTCCATTCCTCCTTAGTTGGATCGCTGCAGCTCTCTTCCAACGGAAAGTAGTTTTTAGATGTGGCAGTTGGACTTCGGAACCAACAACAATATATCCTGGCCTACCACAGGGATCACCATTATCTCCGGTACTGTTCAACGCCTACACAGTGAGAATCACCAGTGAGCAGATCACTGGACCTGGCAGGACATTGTCATATGCCGATGATGTTTTAGTGTATCGTCAGGGTAAGGATAGAGAGGAGGTTGCTGTGGAACTACAAACCGAACTCAATCGCATAAGTACTTGGTGTGATGAAGCTGGGGCAATGGTCAACCCAACTAAGGCAACAGTGACTTGGTTCTCGTTGAATAATCATATTGTCAACAATCCAACACCAACTGTAATGCTGTGTTCAGAGACGGTGGAAAGAACGCAGGCAATGAATTACCTGGGGATACGGTTTGATCGAAGCCTTGCTTATAATGTGCACATAGACCAGGTGATAACAAAGGCCAAGCGGGGTTTGGCAGCGATGCGGGTGATGGCGGCAGTAAACTGTGAGCAGCGCCATCTATGTCTTCTGTACGAGGGGCTGGTCATGTCTGTTTTGGAGTATGCAATGGCAATCCTGACTCTCAGCCATAAGCAGATAGAAAGGATGGAAAGGATACAGAATGAAGCTATGCGCATTATTCTTGGATGTACAAGAGATACAGCATGCAGGGCGATGCGCTACCTTCTTGATTTTCCAACCATTGAAGAGAGAATGCAAGTTTGCAGGGCACGTGCCTACCTCAGAATTAACGCAAACACACAGCATCCACTGCATAGTGAAATTAGGAAGGTGAAGGGCAGCAGGTTAAAAAGAGGACGGTCGTGGATGGGTCAAGCCGAGGACATTCTTCAACAGGTGTGTTCACTTGAGGACTTAGAACCTGGCGAGGAGTGGGTGCAAGTGCCAACAGACTTCTGCACATCCTTTTCAGTTTGCATCCAACTAGATAGAAAATGCAGACAAGAAAATCCGGCTGCTGTTGAGGCTGAAGTACAAGCGTTGATTTTCGAGAATTCGCTAGACAGTGACGCGGTCATCTACACAGATGGGTCGGTCGTCCGACATGTGAGAAGCTCATGGGCCTTTACAGCTCGGGCCGGAGGGAGAATTGTGAAGGAGGACTCTGGTGCTTTCACTGAAACCACAAGTAGCCTGACCATGGAAGTCATGGCAGTAAGTAAAGCAATAACATGGCTCGAGACACAGACATTCACTAGGGCTTGTTTCCTTAGCGACTCAATGAACATGATCAAGAGGATAGAGGAGGGGTCGATTCGAAGAGAATGGTTGCTGCCTCTGAAGCGGTCTCGGCTGGCAAAGATTAGTTTCATCTTCGTGCCAGGGCATGCGGGAGTACAAGGAAATGAGCGGGCTGACAAGCTCGCAGGTGAGGCTACTGTTGAGGGCGGACGCGCCATGGACCAGGCTGACATTCTGAATGCTCTACGAGAAGTGAGACTTTTGCAAGAACCAAGTGATGACTGTGAATCTACAACAATGGCCAGACTGCGAGAGCAGCAAATTAAAAGAGGGGTGGCCAAACAAGAACACTACGCAGGAAGCCAAAGAAGATTGATAAACCAACACAGAACTGGCGTCGTTAGCCGCTACACGCTGCGGGATTTGCTGAGGAGGGGATCCGAGCACTTATGGACTGAATGGTCCGATGTGCAACGAGGATGATCTGTCGACTAACTAACTAACTAACTGTCACCTGATATAAAATCTTGGAACTATTGGCACCAAACACTGTCACCTGATATAAAATCATGGAACTATTGGCACCAAACACTGTCACCTGATATAAAATCTTGGAACTATCGGCACCAAACACTGTTACCTGATATAAAATCTTGGAACTATTGGCACGAAACACTGTCACCTGATATAAAATCTTGGAACTATTGGCACCAAACACTGTCACCTGATATAAAATCATGGAACTATTGGCACCAAACACTGTCACCTGATATAAAATCTTGGAACTATCGGCACCAAACACTATCACGCTGACACACCAACCTGGAACTATTAGCACCAAACACTGTCACCAGACATAAAATCTTGGAATATCTGCACCAAACAGTATCATCTGACACACAAGCCAGAAAATATCGGCGTAAAACACCGTCACCTGACATACAATCTTGGAACTATCGGCACCAAACATTGTCCACCCTGACATACAATCTAGGAACTATCGGCACCAAACATTGTCCACCCCGACATACAATCTTGGAACTATCGGCACCAAACATTGTCCACCCTGACATACAATCTAGGAACTATCGGCACCAAACATTGTCCACCCCGACATACAATCTTGGAACAATCGGCACCAAACATTGTTCACCCTGAAATACAATCTAGGAACTATCGGCACCAAACATTGTCCACCCTGACATACAATCTTGGAGCTATCGGCACCAAACATTGTCCACCCTTACATACTATCTTGGAAATATCGGCACCGAACATTGTCCACCCTGACATACAATCTTGGAACTATCGGCACCAAACATTGTCCACCCTGACATGCAATCTTGGAAATATCGGCACCGAACATTGTCCACCCTGACATACAATCTTGGAACTATCGGCACCAAACATTGTCCACCCTGACATACAATCTTGGAAATATCGGCACCTAACATTGTCCACCCTGACATACAATCTTGGAACTATCGGCACCAAACATTGTCCACCCTGACATACAATCTTGGAACAATCCGCACCGAACATTGTCCACCCTGACATACAATCTTGGAACTATCGGCACCAAACATTGTCCACCCTGACATAAAATCTTCGAACTATCGGCACATAACATTGTCCACCCTGACATACAATCTTGGAACTATCGGCACCGAACATTGTCCACCCTGACATATAATCTAGGAACTATCGGCACCAAACATTGTCCACCCTGACATAAAATCTTGGAACTATCGGCACCAAACATTGTCCACCCTGACATACAATCTTGGAAATATCGGCACCGAACATTGTCCACCCTGACATAAAATCTTGGAACTATCGGCACCAAACATTGTCCACCCTGACATACAATCTTCGAACTATCGGCACCAAACATTGTCCACCCTGACATAAAATAAAATATACGTGTCAGCTGCCGCTGTACGCTGTGTCCAGTAATTCAAGAGCATTGGTGCGACAGTCTTGTGCGAGTTCATTGAAAGAGAGAATATTTCATAAGTAACATCCACCTGCCAGGACACCGCCCTCTAGACATCGTTATCACTTCTCAGTGACTGCCACCAGCCCTAATGGAGTTGGCGACCGCATGACAATACACCATGCCATAAATGCTATATTATATGTATTTATGCCGGCGTCGGGGCTTAGAGGTTATGACTTTTCTCCGTAATCTCGTATACTCTCGTGGGTTAACGTGATGACGGTAAGAATCAGCGGTGGTTCGAATCGCATCGATAACTTACGTTGTATGTGAGCCGGCCGCTCAGAAAGCAATGGCAAACTACTGAGCGTAATCTTGCCAAGAAATCAACATACAGCTGAAAGATGCTGGTGTTGACAGCAATGTCCTGTAAAGGATATGCAAAAAAATAAATAAATATGTATATATGAATGTAGTTGTTCTATTCTCTCATGTGTCACTTAACACTAACAAACGGCCACGTTCAGTGATATACACAAACAAAAGAAACACACATTATACCTTGTAAACACACACTGTTTGGTATGAAATAAAGTTTAAAATAAAATCTATTATAATAAAATATTTAAAAGGTGACATAACAACAAAACAGCATTTTCAAGGGACGTTACTAAAAGTAGTGTAAACGAATTAGGTGATTTATATAATTGTAGTATTTGTCTTAATCTTTATCTGTTTATAGAAATTAGCGAAAGTTATACGCTCTATCAATATTGGATTATATCTATAAAGTATTTTAAAGTTTGTGGAAAAGATATGTGCTATTCAACATAAGAGAAAATTCTATTACCAACTTTCTTATTTATCCTTTACGTTACATCAAAGGTTGTCAACCTCATTACATAATGTGGATAATGACGTCTTTAAGTAAACAATTTTTGCTGGCCTTTAAAGGCCACATTTTGGCTAAGATCAAAGTGTAGCTGGGCCCGTCTGGGAACCACGAGCCCCTTAAAAATAAATACATAAATAACCTTTGTATTCATTCAACATTTTGTATCTAGAATTTGGTTTAAATTACAGTGTGGTCGTAGTATCTGTTCTTGTATCACGACAGTGATTAAGAGTAAACTTATCTGACACTTGATCTGGCTATGGCCACCAACATAGGTGGTCATCACAATGGACAATGAGCAGATAAGCTGAAAAACATCTAGTTGAGTTATGTTGAGCTAACAACTGACATCGCTGCACTCAGGACATGCCCATACGCGCTCCGTCCCCTTGTTCAACAGCTAGCGAAGAGTCACAATACTAATCGTTCCCAACGCTATCTGATTGGAAGTTCTGGTCTTCCCTCTCAGTTTTGAGATTCTACCGGAAACCCTGCCAATCCCCAGAAATTTTATCCTTTCCACAAACGGGTTCTCAATCTGTTTCTCCACCTTCTCCACCTGGTACCATAGGCGCACGACCACATCACCCTTGTCCATAGGTAATCTACTACAAAGCGGTTCACCCCCGACGCCCCTCCTCGCACTCCCTCATAGCCAGGGCGAAAAATCCATACACTTCTTACAATCTGTGATCTCTGAATCGAAGTGAGCCATTCCACACGAAACATTCCTTTCTCCACCTTACTAAGCATACTCCTTGAGTCCGTGATGAAGACAATGTGTGTTGCAGTGGTCTCCTCTAACCAACGGAATGCCGCTGTGACTGCTTCCACCTCCATTCTCATGCTGGAGGTCGTAGCCTCATATGCCAGACTATACTTTTTTTAAACAATCATCCATTAGCCTTCCCAATGAAACCGCAACCACTTCGTCTGTTTCTCACCACTGACCATCAGTATAGATCACTATGTCACCTTGATGTGTATTACTTTGGACCAGTTGTTGCACCTGAAACTCTGTTCCTCCCCCACCGTAACCTCACAGTCTTCCTTCCTAATGACCGGTGACAAGGCTTCTTTGACCATATCTCTAGTAGCTCTATTTTGATGATCCGTCTGTCTTAAAAATCGTGCAAGAAAAGCCTAATCTCTGTCCTGGTTAGTTGTCATACGTTGGTTGTTATCATCATAAACGGTACCATATGTACCAGGCATCGCCTGTCTGTTCATCTGTCGGTACAGCTTCCTGAATTTACTCAATGTCACATTCTCACCGACTTCATTTATAAACTATTCCCACTTCATCATTTTTGCCTCTGCTGCCTGGAGGTTAAGATAATACACCTTTACTTTTTTTTAAAAATACCTTCCAGCCTCCTCCAATTTTGTGTCAACTGCATTTGCTGCTCTCCGCACCCTCTGCCAATTCCTTATGGCGGTCCTCTGTTCCCTCCATTATTTCCCCACCTCTGGTATCCACCATGGTCGTTGGGTGGAGATTCTCCTTGTTGTTTTAGATCTTCCCTATGATCTAAGGCGCTCCAAGAGTGAAGAGTGGTCGCAATCATAACTGAATGCTCTCCTGGCTTCTATAGTCCTGACTGTGCTGGACCTAGGTGTCATTACAGAACAGGGGAAGTGGTCGCTTCCATGGTCCCCAATGACACTCCATTTTATGTCTGATGCCGCCTCTTGGGATACAAGTGCCTGGTCGATGGCCGTGTGATGGTTCCCCCGGTCTAGTTGCCTAGTTGATGTCCCGTCATGTAGACAGACAACATCCATCTCAAGCAAGGCCTCAACAAGAGCAGTACCCTGCCTGTTCTCTCCCGACCTGTCCCACTCTGTGTGTGGTGCATTGTCCTTCGGTTCACGTGTGAATTTATTCCTAGACTCCTGAGGGGTCATCGCTGGAGCTACAGAGTTCGTGCTTCGTGCGACGCTTTCTACGCTGCGGAAAGAGACTGAGCCATACGGGATAAAACCCGGTGCAATGAAGTCTAGCCTGCCGAGTTTTAAGACTTTTTTCTTTTAGAGACAAAAACCAATAACCAAGTCCTATAAGAAACAAATGAAAACCGTAAATTGATTAGAGAAATTAGACGCTTACAGTCGCAGTCTTTGGAAACGCTAAGAGCAGAAATAAATTGGAGAACTTGGTGACAACTGGCAAGACTGAGGGTAAGAGATCAAGGGGAAGGCAGATAAGTAAACACCTGTGCTGCTTGGCCACGTGGTATGGTCGATACAAGAACACGGAGCTGATCCACAACTCTGATGATCGTGTAAGATGGTGAAACATTACCGTCCACGCTTATCGTCAAGGCACATGATGATGATGCTGATGCTGATGATGATAATGATGATGAAGTTGAAATGGGTTCACTGATGGCGAAGGACAACTGGTAATAATTAAAGCTAATCCACACGCAAAATTCAGTCTAGGGCTGGTAGAAGTATGGACTACGCTCAAGCTTAAAGTGAGCGTGCGCAAAAAAAAAAAAAAAAAAAAAAAAAAAAAAAAAAAACAACAACAACAACAACAACAACAACAACAACAATAAGTGTAATAACTATATGTTGAAAGAGCTTAACTCACAAAGAGAACTGGTTACTCCAAATTCTTGGAGTGAACATCCCTGTTCGAACATGAACCGAAGACTTTCAGAAGGAGCGGCAGACAAGTATCATCCCTCGATTGCTCTAAATGTTTACTTACACATGTCTTCTTATTCTTCAAGTTGCTTATTACCTCATACTTAATTCTGTAACTGCTGTTGTATTGCACACCTGTTGTAACCTCTATCGAGATAAAGGAATTCTCTTAGCAGAAACTGCTATTGGAATGTGAGGGGTCAAGTCTTCACAGATTCTTAGCCACAGCATAATGAGATGACGTGACCAGCAGCTATCCTCACTTCATCTTCTTTAACCCTTTCTAATGATGTCCGTTGTTTGTCCATGGACAGTGTTTGTGTCTCTGTCCTCTGTAAATCCATATTGTTCATCTCTTATTTCTGACATTGTCCACTTTTGTACAAATATCACAATGGCTCTTAGAAATAGCATATCATGTGGCAAGTATTAATAACAGACAATGAAATAATGCAAGAATTATTAGCTGCAAAATGTTTTAATACTGAAATAGAGCATTTCAAGAAATAGTTCAAAGAAACATAAACAATGTAAGTAATTTGTTATCATTATAGAATAATAATTAAAACAGCTTAGATCACAGGGAAGATCTAAAATAACAACAAAAACAACTCTCGGCAGCAGACATTGTCCTCCACGCTAACAAGGAATAAAATATAGGTGACAGATGCAGCTGCACGCTGTGTCCAGTAATTCAATGGCATTGGTACGTCAGTCTTGTACGAGCTAATTGAAAGAGAGGATATTTTATAAGGGACATCCACCTGCCAGGACTCCGTCCTCTGGATATCGTTATCAGATCTTAGTAACTGCCACCAGCCGAAGGGGCGTTGGCGACAGTATGAGAATACGACATGCCATAAATGTTATATTATATGTGTTGTGTATGTGAATGTAGCTGTTCTATTCTCATATGTGTCACTTAACAATAACAAACGGCAACGCTCAGTGATATACACAAACAAAAGAAACACACATAACACCTTGTAAATACACACTGTTTTGTATGAAATTAAAGCATTAAAAAATTCTAATTTAATATTGCACTGGGACATAACAATATTATGTTAATTACAAGGGACATTACTAACATTATAATACGTATCATGTGATGTAAATAATTGTAGTATAGCTTAATCTTTATACAACATTTATAGAAATTAGTGACAAATATATGCACTATAAACAGTGGATACAAATTTCCATAATTTTCACAGCTTGTATAAAAATAATGTCCTTTGCTTACATATATGAAAAGTTTATTACTCATGTTCCTATTTCATCTTAATATAGAAATTATTGCCTTTCAATAAAACCTTATAGAACCGGAATAAGTGCAGGCAAAACGCAATTTTTTACCGGCCTTTTCTAATAAAGGCCAAGTATCCTTAACATTTATTCAGCACTTTAAATACTCGCATTCGAAAAACCTCTGCGGGCGATTTAGCAGCAGACCGCCCTGCGTTGTTATTTTTTTTTTTCGAAATGGTACGGGCGCCGGTCGTTCAAAATGGAAAGGCAAACCCCCTCTGCTGTGTGTCCACCGTGACGAGGTAGAGGGGCTTGTGCGTCCCAATGACCCCAAGAGCTATGCCGACGGTAGCACAGCTACTGGTAGGGCCACCCATGTCGGACAGGTCAAGGGAGAGGGACCAGACGAAGAGACACACAAACCTGCTGCCTTGTAGGTAGACTGGGGACAGTCAAAGGCTAGGGAAAGCACCCCAAATACATGCTTGTCAAAATCGGATGTACTGAGCCACAGGCTTGACAAAGCAGTGCAACGTGAAACCTGCTGCCTTGTAGGTAGACTGGGGACAGTCAAAGGCTAGGGAAAGCATCCCGAATAAATGCTTGTCGAAATCGGATGTACTGAGCCACAGGCTTGACAAAGCAGTGCAACGTAACTTAATTCATGATGTCACAAATCAAAATTAATCGATATGGTGCTAATCCCGTGAAGTCCCATCAGGCGGTGATAGTGCCGGGCCCCCTGCCTCGAGGGGGTCCACCCATGACTACTGGTGGTCACCTTCCCCTGTGCTGTGGAGTCAAGGCACAGAGGAGTAGGTTAAGAGCTATTGACCAAATACCCCGGACACTCAACATACTACAGTGGAATGCCGAAGGAGTTTACAAGAAGAAAGACTCCCTAACACAGCGTCTTCATAAAGATAGAATAGATGTGGCATGCATTCAAGAGACACACCTCAACGCCAATCACAAATTCTCAGTCAGAGGATATCAGGCCACACGTTTCGACCGCGAAGGACACAAAGGAGGAGTTCTAATACTTACACGAAATACAATACCTTGCAGCGAAGTATCTGTGATCTCTGACAACCAAACGGAAATTATAGGTGTTGATATAATGATAAAGGACGTGAAAATAAGAATCTACAATCTGTATAGCCCAGCAGATAAGGACCTTACACTCTCAAACATGAAAATAACTGACACAAACTGCATTATTGTCGGAGACTTTAATAGCCGTTCAGAAAGATGGGGATACCCAGATACTGACAAAAGAGGAGATGAATTGGAGGACTGGGAAATAGACTCAAATCTCCATCTACTCAACAAAGCGGATGACACACCGAGCTTCTACTCCAGAAGATGGCTTACCACTTCTACTCCAGACTTAGCTTTCTGCACAGGAGACATCCTCCACAAAATCGATCGCCATGTGCTGGACCAATTAGCAGGTAGTGACCACAGACCAATCAAGCTTGAAATGAATATGGAGTATGTTCCACAGGAGCAAAAGCCCTTGCCCCGCTGGAATTACAAACGAGCAGATTGGGACAGATTTGCCATACTAACAGACAAATATTGTGAAAACATAAATACACGACATGGCAACATAAAGCAAATGGTGGAAAGTCTAAACAGAGCGATAATACAGGCAGCCACTGAGTCCATTCCAAGAGGAGCGAGGAAAAATTACAAACCATACTGGACTGAAGAACTACAAAGTTTGGAGGACAAAGTTGAAGATGCCAGGAAGACAGCAGAGAGAGAACAAACAATTGAAGCAAACATCTCTCTCAAAGCCATCTCAGCAAAATATAAAAGAACAGTAAATCAAACAACAAGAGATTGTTGGAGGGAAAAAACAGAACACCTGAATTTTGACAGGGATGGAAACAAACTATGGAAACTTGTGAAAGCCATGAACAATGAAGGACCTAGAAACAAACAAATAACAATTAAACAAGGAAATGCCTTGCTTACAGGCAAAAAGGCTGCAAATGCACTAATGGAACACTATGCAAATGCAAACCACATTGATATTACAACCGAACAGAAGAAAGCAATCAAAGACAAACAGATACATCATAGAAATACAGAGACAGCAGCAGAATATATGATGGCAAATCTAACAATGGAAGAAATGGAACAGGCAATGAATACCCTAAAAAAGAAGAAATCACCAGGAAAGGATGGAATCACAAATGAAATGCTAATAGGACTAGGCACCAAGGCAAAGAAGAAACTACTAGCAGTCCTAAATAACAGCTGGAAGAGAGGAATAGTCCCACAGGCATGGAAGGAAGCTATACTAATACCAGTCCCAAAGAAAGGAAAAGACCTGGAAGAACCAAATGGCTATCGACCTATCAGTCTACTGAGCTGTGTAGGAAAATTAATGGAACGCATTATCAATGGCAGGCTAACATGGCATCTGGAAGAAAACAAACTCTTAACACCACACCAAGCAGGATTAAGAAAGTACAGATCCACTGAAGATCAAATAACCTATATAGCTCAGGAAATAGAGGATGCCTTCCAAGAGAAAAAGCACACACTAGCAGTCTGGATAGATTTAGAAAAAGCATTTGATAAAGTATGGAAGGAAGGACTGAAAGTAAAACTGCAAAACATGCATGTTTGTGGAAAAATGTATAAATGGATCAGCCACTACCTTGAGAACAGAACTGCCAGGACAAAAGTACAAGGACAGACAAGCAAAATGATGCTGCTGGAGCAAGGTGTCCCCCAAGGAGGAGTTCTTTCACCAACATTATTCCTAGCATATATAAATGACATCACAGAAAATTTTCCAGCCAGAGTACACACATCCTCCTTTGCAGATGACCTAGCCATATGGACATCTGAAGAATATATTAGTACAGCTAACAGCAGAATACAGCAAGCCTTATTAGCGCTAGAGGACTGGTCAAAATCATGGCTAGTGAAGATAAGTGAGGAGAAAACAACATGCACAGTGTTCTCCCTCTCAAATAAAACTCAGCAACCTAAGCTGGTATTGAATGGAAAAATATTGCGCCATGAAGAAAATCCAAACTATCTAGGAGTCACCTTTGATCGTCGCCTGACATGGAAGACACAGGTTGAGAAAAATCGAACAAGAGCAAGGCAGAGAATGGCAATCATGAAAAAGCTTGCTGGTACAACGTGGGGAGCAGATGAGAAAGTTCTCAAGAAGTTATATACTGGACGGGTGAGGCCAGTACTGGAATATGGCATTGCAGCTTGGGCAACAGCAGCTAAGTCAAACTTTAACAAAATAAGTAGAGTCCAAAACCAAGGAATGCGAATCATAACTGGAAGCCTGAAGACAACGCCTATTAATGAACTAGAAAAGATCACTTGTTTACAACCAATGCAGGATAGAAGAGATAGCAGAGCCCAGCAACAAGCAGAAAAATTTAGAAGATTGACAGACCACCCTATGTACAACAGATTTAATGGTTTTGGAAAGGGAAGACTGAAGCGTAGCAACTTTGTAGAAACTGCAAAACGAAGGATTAGGGCAGATCCTATACTTAACATATCAACAGTCAAGCCCATACACAATGCACACAACTTCCCAGCTTGGAGACAGCAGCAACTGCCTGAGATGATAGAAAACATTCCTGGTATTGAGAAAAAGAACACTCAGCATGAAACCGAAAGAAGAGAAATAACCCTAAACTACATAAAAGAACATTACCCAAGCAGGAATTGGACCCATGCATATACAGATGGATCAGCCAAAAATTCAATAGAGAATGGAGGAGGAGGAATTCTCCTAAATTTAAAAAATGGAGTGAAAAAAACACATTCAATGGCAACTGGAAAGTTTTCAAGTAACTTCAAAGCGGAGGTAGAGGCTTTGAAAACTGCAGCAGAAATGCTCCTGATGGAGGAAAATAAAGAGAAGCAAATAGCTATCTTCACAGATGCAAAGTCAGCTGTCTCAATACTGAAGAGCAATAACAGCACAGAACTAACTGACCTAAGAGCAGCACTCCATGGTCTATGCCAGAAATCCAAAAAAGTTGTAATACAGTGGATCCCATCACATTGCAGTATACCTGGAAACGAAGAGGCTGACAGACTGGCAAAAGAGGGCGGACGACTACCACAGCCTGACATAGACATAACCTATAATGAGGCAAAGAGGTTGATAAAAAGCACTTATAGAACCAAATGGGAATCAGAGCATCCAGGCCATCAGAAGGATGATGCATATTACAAACTCGACCGAAGAGAACAAGTAGCAATCTTCAGACTCCGCACAGGACATAACAGGCTGAAATACCACTTGTTCAATAAACTAAAGATAGGTGATACCGATGAATGTAATTGTAGAACTGGAAAAATGACAGCCAAACATTTGCTGCAGGATTGCCCAACGTATGCAGAACAGAGAAAGATATTTTGGCCCACACCTGCTTCATTTGAGGACAAGCTCTATGGAGATATCAACAAGCTCAAGTTGACCGCAGCTTACTTTAACTACATACAGGTTGACATTTAAAGGTGCATGAAGACCCAGAGGCATGAAATTGAATATTGCTTGGATAGCAAATCCATTATGTGGAAAGTCCAAATCGAAAGCTCGCTGTGTGGGCTTCATAAAAGGTGGAAAAGTGTCCTAGTGGCATGAAATGGAATATTGCTTGGATAGCAAATCCATTATGTGGAAAGTCCAAATCGAAAGCTCGCTGTGTGGGCTTCATAAAAGGTGGAAAAGTGTCCTAGTGGCATGAAATGGAATATTGCTTGGATAGCAAATCCATTACGTGGAAAGTCCGAATCAAAAGCCCACTGTGTGGACTTCATAAAAGGTGGAAAAGTGTCCTAGTGGCACAAAATGGAATATTGCTTGGATAGCAAATCCATTACATGGAAAGTCCGAATCGAAAGCTCACTGTGTGGATGTCATCTGCAGACTGCATACTTCTGGTTTCCGGAAGAACAGCCTAATGGTGAACGGAAGGCCCAATATACGGAAGTGAGGCTAAGCAGCCATGTGCAGGACGTGACGATTCCTTGGGTGAGCCCAGTACCAGAGCGCTATGTATCGGCTCTGCAAGTATGGAAGCCTCCTTGGATGGCGGGGAATGCCCATGGTCTGCCCCTGCCTTCCCTTGAGGGCTGACCAGGATCTTTAGCTGTTCTATATGGACCAGCTGGGATGGGGGATAACACCACAACAGTGAGAGTCAAACGTCCAAAGAAACCCCCGGGAAGGTTAACCCGGTCAACAAATGCCCGCAGAAGTCGGATGTGTCGGCCTAACGGCGCAAGAACGCAGCTCTGCTGTAAACAGGCACAACGCAATCACATCCGAAAAAAAACTCCGGATGAACGAAGAAGAAGAAGAAGAAAGGCAAACTACCGAAAGTCAACTGGCAAAGAGATCACAACAGTAATAAATGATGGTGTTGACTGCAACGTCCTTTAAAGGATATGTAACTAATCAAAACAATGTTTTCCCGTAGTTAATTTGAATAACGAAGACACATTGTATAATGGCAATTTGGCTCAGATCAAAGTGTAGTATCCGTTCTTGTATTACGCTCGCACATTGCCGTTTTGACAGACGATAGTTTGTTACACTGTACTTCAAAACGAGGTACAATACTTCATTTTTAATTCACCGCAAATGATTTCCGGGGATTCCCGGGAAATCACGTGACATAGTGGGTGTAGGGGTGTGTTGATATACTCTGTACAATGGAGGCTGAGACATTTTGGAGGCGCTGAAAGGGCCACTGCATTTATTAATTACAGAAACAGACATATGAAACAGACATAGCAAGCAAGTGCTATTGTGTAATGTATTTATTGAAATAAAGAATCATATAATTAAATGTGTTTAGATCACTTCTGGTTGAGTGTGTGGTGGACTGCTAGACAAATCTATGGATGCAATAAATATTTCTGGGCACGGAGGGCCTTCACCGTCGTCGGAGTGTATATCCATATTTTGTGCTACTCGTCTTATCTTGTGTATGTTCCATCTGTCTGCGCTCATCTTTGATGTAAATGAATCCCGATATCCCCATTCTGATCCCACCAGATCTAGGTAAGTACTAAAAATAACTACACGGTTTGTTTGTGGTGAATTAAAAATGAAGGAGGGAGCGGAAAAGGGAGGGGGGGGGGGGACTTTGGAGGGAGCGAATCGTGGAAGATTAACAGACAAGTAGGAATTACGTGGAATGAGGTGAACACCATGGGCAGATAACAAGCGTAATGGGATCAGCATGGCCGAATGGAAAAGAGCAGTTGTTCTTAAACATCCCGTGTGCTTATGCTGAGATAGGTAGTTCAACCCCTACACCAGTCCAGTTGGACTAAAATGTTGACTTCTCGTCCTTGATTTAGAGGTGTAAATTATAAGTATCTCTGAAGTTTCTGAAGTCATCTTCCCCTATATGATGAACATATTTTCAGAAATTTAGAAGATACGAGTGGAATCCCCATTGCGGGACATAACATCAACAACATTAGATTGATTGCAGACAATGAGCAAGATCTGTAACACTTAATAGATGTGGTTGCTGCACACAGTGAAGAACTAGGGTTAGTATTAAATTGTAAGAAGATACAGATTGTGGTCGTCACTAGGAAAAAGGAAATACCACAACGTAGTATACAAGTAAATGGGAATATTCTTAAACAAATGAATCGGTACAATTATCTCGGAACAGTCATACCATGTAATGGGCTAGTAATGGGAGATGCCTTGAAAAGATTAGAACAAGAATCGCCACACACGTGTTGAGGTGCTACACTGAACCTGTACTTTTGTATGAATGTGAAGCGGGGACAATGGGCAATCAATCAATCAATCATGTGCCATGCCGGAAAGCGTGGGCGGTCATGATTCGCCATTTCACTCGATCACCAGAGTCGTGGATCAGCTCGGTGTTCCTGTCTCGTCCATGCCATGTGGCCAAGCCATCCAGGTATTTTCCTCTCGGTCTTCCTCTTGGTCTGTTTCCTTCGATCTTGCCAGCTGTCACTAAGTTCTCCAGTCCATTTCTTCTCATAACATGTCCAAAAAATTTTGACTGTCTACGTCTAATTTCTCTAATCAATCTACGATTTTCATTTGTCTCTTGTAGTACTTGGTCATTGGTTTTTCTATCTGTCCATGGTATTCTTTGCATTTTCCTCAGAAACCACATTTCTGCAGCCATCAGATGTTTTTCAGCTTGACTGCACATTGTCCAAGTTTCACATCCATACAAAAGAACAGGCTCTATGCATCCCCTCAACACTCTTTTTCTCGTTTCAATTGACATCATTTTATTGGTCAGAATGTTTTTCATCTTGCTAAAGGCTACTTTCGCAATGGCGATTCTTGTTCTAATCTCTTCAAGGCATCTGCCATCAGATGTTATGACTGTTCCGAGATAATTGAACCGATTCACTTGTTGAAGAATATTCCCATTTACTTGTATATTACATTGTGGTGCTTCGTGCCTCCTAGTGACGACCATAACCTGTGTCTTCCTACAATTTAATTCCAACCCCAGCTGCTCACTGTGTACAACCACAGCTTCTACTAATTGTTGCAGATCCTGTGCATTGTCTGCAATCAATACTGTATCATCTGCATATCTAATGTTATTTATGTTTCGTCCTCCAATGCTGATTCCATTTAGGTCTTCTACATTTCTGAAAATATTTTCACTGTATAGGGAAAAAAGATCTGGAGACATTACACATCCCTGCCTAAAACCTCTCTTAATAGGTTGATATTGTCCTACTTCATTATCAATCCTTATGGCAGCTTGTTGTTTCCAATATATGTTTTTTATAAGTCTAATGTCTTTCCCATCAATTTGTAGATCTGCAAGCATATCCACAATGTTGACATGTCTAACTCTATCAAAAGCCTTTGTGTAGTCAATAAAGCAAAGATGTATATCCTTGTTTACTTCTAAAGCACGTTCAATAACTGTTCACAGCATATACACAGCATTTACTGTACCCTTTCCTTCTACAAACCCACATTGTTCTTCCCCTATTTCAGGTTGTATTTTCTTCCTCACTCTTTGCATGATAATTCGTAACAAAATCTTTGTGATGTGACTCATTATACTGATTGTTCTATGTTGATCACATTCTAAGGTTCCTGATTTCTTTGGGATAGCAATAAATACAGAATTACATAATTCAGAAGGTATATCTCCAGTATCATATAATGTGTTCAGTAGTCTAGTGACTTGCTCTAGTCCAAATTCTTCTAAAGCTTTAATCATTTCTGTTGTGATGTTATCTGCACCGGGGGCCTTGCCAGCTTTCATATGCTTAATAACATTTTGAACCTCCATCTTTAAAATTTCTGGTCCTTCATTATTAAATCTAATAGCATACTGTTCCTCTCTGTTATCATTATACAGGTCTTTCACATAATCTGTCCATACATATAGAATCTGATCTTTTTCTATTATGATTTTGCCATCTTTAGTTTTTAGACAGCCTGTTGATGTATTTGTTCTTTTATTAGTAAGTTCCTGAATTTTCTTGTGCACTAATTTGGTATTTTGACTGTTGTGTTGTTTTTCAATGGACAGACAAGCTGAAAAACATCGAATGGCTGTGGAAATGTGATTTCTGGGGAAAATTCAAAGAATATCCTGGAAAGACAGAAAAACCAATGACCGAGTACCACAAGAAAGAAATGAAAACCGTAAACTGATTAGAGATATTAGACGTAGACAGTCACAATTGATTTGACACGTCATAAGAAAAACATTAATTGGAGAACTTGGTGACAAATGGCAAGACTGAGGGGAAGACATCAATTGGAAGACAGAGAAGCAAATACCTGGAGGGCTTAGCCATGTGGTATGGTCGAGACAAGAACACTGAGCTAATCCACACCTCTAGTGATGCGTGAGATGGCGAAACATGACCGTCCACGATTATCGGCACGGTACATGATGATGATGATGATGATGATGATGATGATGATGATGATGAAGAAGAAGTTGGAGTGAGTTTGCTGATGGCGAGGGACAACTGGTAATAAGTAAAGCTAATCCACACGCAAAATTCAGTCTAGTGCTACTAGAAGTAGCCGAGTTCAAAGCGAAATAAAAGCGTAATAAATATATTTTGAAATAGGTTAACTCGCATCACAAGAAGTTAAAAGTTAGTTGCATATCTTTTACAGGACGTCGCAATCAACACCAGCGTTTTGGCTGTTGTGATCTCTTGGCAAGTTTACGTTCAGTAGTTTGCCATTGCATTCTGAACGACTGGCACCCATACCATTTCGTAAAAAACCAACGCAAGGCGGTCTACTGCCAAATCGCCATCAGCTGTGTTTCGAACGCGGGTATGCGAGATCACGAACTGAGTCCGTAACCTCTTCGCCATGGAACAGGTATCACAAGAAAACAGAAGTTCTGGAGGCACCTACCACAATCAGCGAACTGGAGCTAGCCATAAAAAGAATGTTTGCATATCCTTTACAAGATATCGCTGTCAACATCAGCATCTTTCAGCTGATTGTTGATTTCTTGGCAAGATTACGCTCAGTAGTTTGCCATTGCTTTCTGAGCGACCGGCTCACATACCCCTAAGTTACCAAAGCGGCTAGAACAGCTACCGATTCTCGCCGTCGTCACGTTATTTACAAGAGTATACGGGATTACAGAGAAAGTCGCTAACAACTAGGCCAGGGAGACCGGCTCAAAACTGGAACTATTGACACCAAACATTGTCTACCCCGACATACAATACTGGAACTATCGGCACCAAACACTGTCACGCTGACACACCAACCTGGAACTATCGGCACCAAACACTGTCACCCTGACACACCAACCTGGAACTATTGACACCAAACACTGTCACCCTGACACACCAACCTGGAAATATTGACACCAAACACTGTCACCCTGACACACCAACCTGGAACTATTGACACCAAACACTGTCACCCTGACACACCAACCTGGAACTATTGACACCAAACACTGTCACCCTGACATACCAACCTGGAACTATTGACACCAAACATTGTCTACCCCGACATACAATCCTGGAACTATCGGCACCAAACACTGTCTACCCTGACGCACCAACCTTGAACTATCGGCACCAAACACTGTCACCCTGACACACTAAAAGGCAATTATCGGCACCGAACACTCTGACATAAAATCTTTTTACTCTCGGCACCAAGCATTGCCCACCTGACATAAATTCTTTGAAATATAGGCACCAAATATTGTCCACCCTGGCATCCAATCTTGGCACTCTCGGCACCAAACATTGTGCACCCTGGCATAAAATCGTGGCATTCTCGGCACCAAACAATGTCCTCCTCGATAACATGGAATAAAATACACGTGTCGGCTGCAGCAGCGCGATGTATTCAGTAATACAAGTGCATTGGTACGCCAGTTTTATGTGCGAGCTAATTGAAAGAAAGGATAGTTCATAAGTTATATACACCTACCAGGACTCCGTCCTCTATATATCGTTATCACATCTTAGTAACTGCCACCAGCCGAAGGGGCGTCGGCGACAGTATGAGAATACGACATGCCATAAATGTTATATTATATGTGTTGTGTATGTGCATGTAGTTGTTCTATTCTCATATGTGTCACTTTACAATAACAAACGGCAACGCTCAGTGATATACACAAACAAAAGAAACACACATAACACCTTGTAAATACACACTGTTTTGTATGAAATTAAAGCATAAAAACATTCTAATTTAATATTGCAAAGGGACATAACAACATAATGTTAATTTCAAGGGACATTACTAACAATATGCTTGCTTGCTGCTTGCTTGTGTTCGTTGGCTTGAGCTCCAACGTGAAGTCCTGTATGTCGGATGAAGGCATCCTGTTGTCCAACATGAGTGTGATGTCATACAGGACCTGAGGTTTGCGTGAGTATCCGTTGTCCCATGTCTGGCTTATTGGTGTGCAGACTGGTGGTTCCTCGCCGTACAGGCAGACACTCTCCGACTTCGGAGGAATCGGCGATCCTACTGACCTTAGCCTGGACCCCCGAAGGGACCTGTTGCCCAGGACGCTCGACAAGGACGCGTCAGTAGGTCTTGGCCAGTATATAACCCGGCCCTGGTGCCTTGGAAACACCTCTGCGTCCCTCTAACAATATAAAACGTATCATGTGATATAAATAATTGTAGTATGTATCTTAATCTTTATACAACTTTTATAGAAATTAGTGACAAATATATGCACTATAAACAATGGATACAAATTTCCATAATTTTCACAGCTTGTATAAAAGTAATGTCTTTTGTTTACATATGTGAAAATTGTATTACTCATGTTCCTTTTTCATCTTAATATATAATTAAATGACTTTCAATAACACCAAATAGCGAATCCAGTTCTAAAATATTATTACAATATTTTACCGGCCTTTTCTAATAAAGGCCAAGTATCCTTAACATTTATTCGGCACTTTAAATACTCGCATTCGAAACACAGCTGCGGGCGATTTAGCAGCAGACCACCCTGCGTTGTTGTTTTTTTCTTTTCGAAATGGTATGGGCGCCGGTCGTTCAAAATTGAATGGCAAACTACCGAAAGTGAACTGGCCAAGAGATCACAACAGCAAAAAATGATGGTGTTGACTGCAACGTCCTGTAAAGGATATGTAACTAATCAAAACAATGTTTTCCCGTAGTTAATTTGAATAACGAAGACACAAACAATAGATTGCACGATTTATTGTCCGACATATTTTGCTGCATCTCGTCAGTTTTATCTAGTTATTTTACTTAATGTTGTGTGAATTCGGCACTATGTACCTGAAGAGATTCAGCGAAATATGCCAGGCAATAAACAGTGCAATCTATTATATGCAACTACCTTTTTACACTTTGGATTGTATAACGGCAATTTGGCTCAGATCAAAGTGTAGTACCTGTTCTTGTATTACGCTGGCACATTGCCGTCTTGACAGACGATAGTTTGTTACACTGTACTTCAAAACGAGGTACAGTATTTCATTTTTAATTCACCGCAAAGGAATTCCGGGGATTCCCTGGAAATCACGTGACATAGTGGGTGTAGGGGTGTATTGATATACTCTGTGCAATGGAGGCTGAGACATTTTGGAGGCGCTTAAAAAGGGCCACTGTATTTATTATTTACAGAAACAGACATATGAAACAGACATAGCAAGCAAGTGCTATTGTGTAATGTATTTATTGAAATAAAGAATCATACAATTGAATATGTTGTCGATCTCTTCTGGTTGAGTGTGTGATGGACTGCTAGACAAATCTATGGATGCAATAAATATTTCTGGGCACGGAGGGCCTTCACTGTCGTCGGAGTGTATATCCATATCTTGTGCTACTCGTCTTATCTTGTGTATGTCCCATCTGTCTGCGCTCATATTTGATGTAAATGAATCCTGATATCCCTATTCTGATCCCACCACATCTAGGTAAGTACTAAAAATAACTACACGGTTTGTTTGTATTGAATTAAAAAGGAAGGAGGGAGCGGAAAGGGGGGGGGGGGACTTTGGAAGGAGCGAATCATGGAAGATTAACAGATAAGTAGGAATTACGTGGAATGATGTGAACACCATGGGCAGATAACAAGCGTAAGGGGATCAGCATGGCCGAATGGAAAAGAGCAGTTGTTCTTAAACATCCCGTGTGCTTATGCTGAGAAAGGTAGTTCAACCCCTACACCAGTCCAGTTGGACTAAAATGTTGACTTCTCGTCCTTGACTTAGAGGTGAAAATTATAAGTATCTCTGAAGTTTCTGAAGTCATCTTCCCCTATATGGTGAACATATTTTCAGAAATTTAGAAGATACGAGTGTTGAGGTGCTACACTGAACATGCACTTTTGTATGAATGTGAAGCGGGGACAATGGGCAGACAAGCTGAAAAACATCGAATTGCTGTGGAAATGTGATTTCTGGGGAAAATTCAAAGAATATCCTGGAAAGACAGAAAAACCAATGACCGAGTACCACAAGAAAGAAATGAAAACCGTAAACTGATTAGAGATATTAGACGTAGACAGTCACAATTGATTTGACAAGTCATAAGAAAAACATTAATTGGAGAACTTGGTGACAAATGGC
Organism: Cepaea nemoralis; assembly: GCA_014155875.1. Classification (NCBI taxonomy): domain Eukaryota; kingdom Metazoa; phylum Mollusca; class Gastropoda; order Stylommatophora; family Helicidae; genus Cepaea; species Cepaea nemoralis. The sequence goes on along the minus strand of JACEFZ010007332.1, from coordinate 189,863 downwards.
ATGACTGAGGGGAAGAAATCAATTGGAAGGCAGAGAAGCAAATACCTCGAGGGCTTGGCCATGTGGTATGGTCGAGACAAGAACACTGAGCTAATCCACACCTCTAGTGATGCGTGAGATGGCGAAACATGACCGTCCACGATTATCGGCACGGCACATGATGATGATGAAGAAGTTGGAGTGAGTTTGCTGATGGCGAGGGACAACTGGTAATAAGTAAAGCTAATCCACACGCAAAATTCAGTCTAGTGCTACTAGAAGTAGCTCGACTTCAAAGTGAAATAAAAGCGTAATAAATATATTTTGAAATAGGTTAACTCGCATCACAAGAAGTTAAAAGTTAGTTGCATATCTTTTACAGGACGTCGCAATCAACACCAGCGTTTTTGCTGTTGTGATCTCTTGGCAAGTTTACGTTCAGTAGTTTGCCATTGCATTCTGAACGACCGGCACCCATACCATTTCGTAAAAAACCAACGCAAGGCGGTCTACTGCCAAATCGCCATCAGCTGTGTTTCGAACGCGGGTATGCGAGATCACGAACTGAGTCCGTAACCTCTTCGCCACGGAGCGGTTATCACAAGAAGACAGAAGTTCTGGAGGCACCTACCACAATCAGCGAACTGGAGCTAGCCATAAAAAAGAATGTTTGCATATCCTTTACAAGATATCGCTGTCAACATCAGCATCTTTCAGCTGATTGTTGATTTCTTGGCAAGATTACGCTCAGTAGTTTGCCATTCCTTTGTGAGCGACCGGCTCACATACCCCTAAGTTACCAAAGCGGCTAGAACCGCTACCGATTCTCGCCATCGTCACGTTATTCACAAGAGTACACAGGATTACTGAGAAAGTCGCTAACCTCTAGGCCAGGGAGACGGCTCAAAACTGAATATGAGAAAGTCACCAGGAGCAGATGATATCTCCAATGAAATGATCAGGAACCTAGGAACAGAGGTCAAAGCAAAGCTGTTGCAGATCTTCAATAGCCTGATTGCTTCGTGTTTATCTGACATGTTTGAATAAGATTGTTATACTTCAAAATAGAAGCTGTTTGATTATGAAGGAATTAGACCGCAACGTTCTCAGTTTCTTGTATTTGTTTTCTAGTGAAGTTGACTCTTTACACTTCGTGCAGATAAACTTGTTTATAACCTCTTTTAATCATCGAATACCAAACAATGTCACTCCGACAAGCAATCATAAATTATCAACACCAAACACTGTCACCTGATATAAAATCTTGGAACTATCGGCACCAAACACTGTCACCTGATATAAAATCTTGGAACTATCGGCACCAAACACTGTCATCTGATATAAAATCTTGGAACTATCGGCACCAAACACTGTCACCTGATATAACATCTTGGAACTATCTGCACCAAACACTGTCACCTGATATAAAATCTTGGAACTATCGGCACCAAACACTGTCACCTGATATAAAATCTTGGAACTATCGGCACCAAACACTGTCACCTGATATAAAATCTTGGAACTATCGGCACCAAACACTGTCACCTGATATAAAATCTTGGAACTATCGGCACCAAACACTGTCACCTGATATAAAATCTTGAAACTATCGGCACCAAACAGTATCATCTGACAGACAAGCCAGAGAATATCGGCATCAAACACTGTCACCTGACATACAATCTTGGAACTATTGGCACCAAACATTGTCCACCCTGACTTACAATCTTGGAACTATCGGCACCAAACATTGTCCACCCTGACATACAGTCTTGGAACTATCGGCATCAAACATTGTCCACCCTGACATACAATCTTGGAACTATCGGCACCGAACATTGTCCACCCTGACATACAATCTTGGAACTATCGGCACTAAACATTGTCCACCCTGACATACAATCTTGGAACTATCGGCACCAAACATTGTCCACCCTGACATAAAATAAAACATATGTGTCAGCTGCAGGTGCACGCCGTGTCCAGTAATTCAAGAGCATTGTTACGCCAGTCTTGTGCGAGCTAATTGAAAGAGAGAATATTTCATAAGTAACATCCACCTGCCAGGACACCGCCCTCTAGACATCGTTATCACATCTCAGTGACTGCCACCAGCCCTAAGGGAGTTGGCGACCGCATGACAATACACCATGCCATAAATGCTATATTATATGTATATATGCCGGCTTCGTGGCTTAGAGGTTATGACTTTTCTCCGTAATCTCGTACACTCTCGTGGGTTAACGTGATGACGGTAAGAATCAGCGGTGGTTCGAATCGCATCGATAACTTACGTTGTATGTGAGCCGGCCGCTCAGAAAGCAATGGCAAACTACTGAGCGTAATCTTGCAAAGAAATCAACATACAGATGAAAGATGCTGGTGTTGGCAGCAATGTCCTGTAAAGGATATGCAAAAAAAAAAAAATGTATATATGAATGTAGTTGTTCTATTCTCACATGTGTCACTTAACACTAACAAACGGCAACGCTCAGTGATATACACAAACAAAAGAAACACACATTATACCTTGTAAACACACACTGTTTGGTATGAAATAAAGTTTAAAATAAAAAATCTATTATAATAAAATATTTGAAGGGACATAACAACAAAACAGCATTTTCAAGGGACGTTACTAAAAGTATTGTAAACGAATTAGGTGATTTATATAATTGTAGTATTTGTCTTAACCTTTATGTGTTTATAGAAATTAGCAAAAGTTATACTCTCTATAAATATTGGATTATATCTATAAAGTATTTTAAAGTTTGTGTAAAATATATGTGCTATTCAACATACGAGAAAATTTTATTACCCACTTTCTTATTTATCCTTTACGTTACATCAAAGGTTGTCAACCTCATTACGAAATGTGAATTTCCACTTTAAGTAAACAATTTTTTGCCGGCCTTTAAAGGCCAAGTTTTGGCTAAGATCAAAGTGTAGCTGGCCCGTCTGGGAACCACGAGTCCCTTAAAAATAAATACATAAATAACCTTTGTATTCATTCAACATTTTGTATCTAGAATTTGGTTTAAATTACAGTGTGGTCGTAGTATCTGTTCTTGTATCACGACAGTGATTAAGAGTAAACTTATCTGACACTTGATCTGGCTATGGCCACCAACATTGGTGGTCATCACAATGGACAATGAGCAGACAAGCTGAAAAACATCTAGTTGAGTTATGTTGAGTTAACAACTGACATCGCTGCACTCAGGACATGCCCATACGCGCTCCGTCCCCTTGTTCAACAGCCAGCGAAGAGTCACAATACTAATCGTTCCCAACGCTATCTGATTGAAAGTTCTGGTCTTCCCTCTCAGTTTTGAGATTCTACCGGAACCACTGCCAATCCACCGCAATCTTATCCTTTCCACATATGAGTTCTCAATCTGTTCCTCCACCTTCTCCACCTGGTCTCATAGGCGCACGACCACATCACCCTTGTCCATAGTTAATCTACTACAAAGCGGTTCACCCCCGCCCCCCTCCCCGCACTCCCTCATAGCCAGGGCGAAAAAGTCCATACAATTCTTACAATCTGTGACCCCTGAATCGAGGTGAGCCATTCCACACGAAACGTTTCTTTCTCTGCCTTATTAAGCATACTCCTTGAGTCCGCGATGAAGACAGTGTGTGTTGCAGTGGTCTCCTCTAACCAACGGAATGCCGCTGTGACTGCTTCCACCTCCATTCTCATGCTGGAGGTCGTAGCCTCAAATGCCAGACTATCCTTTTTTAAAACAATCATCCATTAGCCTTCCCAGTGAAACCGCAACCACTTCGTCTGTTTCTCACCACTGACCATCAGTATAGATCACTTTGTCACCTTGATGTGTATTAATTTGGACCAGTTGTTGCACCTCAAACTCTGTTCCTTCCCCACCGTAACCTCACAGTCCTCCTTCCTAATGACCGGTGACAAGGCTTCTTTGACCATATCTCTAGTAGCTCTATTTTGCTGATCCGTCTGTCTTAAAAATCGTGCAAGAAAAGCCTAACCTCTGTCCTGGTTAGTTGTCATACGTTGGTTGTTATCATCATAAATGGTACCATATGTACCAGGCATCGCCTGTCTGTTCATCTGTCGGTACAGCTTCCTGAATTTACTCAATGTCACATTCTCACCGACTTCATTTATAAACTATTCCCACTTCATCATTTTTGCCTCTGCTGCCTGGAGTTTAAGATCATACACCTTTACTTTTTTTAAAAATAGCTTCCAGCCTCCTCCAATTTTGTGTCAACTGCATTTGCTGCTCTCCGCACCCTCTGCCAATTCCTTATGGCGGTACTCTCTTCCCTCCATTATTTCTCCACCTCTGGTGTCCACCATGGTGGTTGGGTGGAGATTCTTCCTTGTTGTTTTAGATCTTCCCTGTGATCTAAGGCGCTCCAAGAGTGAAGAGTGGTCGCAATCATAACTGAATGCTCTCCTGGCTTCTATAGTCCTGACTGTGCTGGACCTAGGTGTCATTACAGAACAGGGGAAGTGGTCGCTTCCATGGTCCCCAATGACACTCCATTTTATGTCTGATGCCGCCTCTTGGGATACAAGTGCCTGGTCGATGGCCGTGTGATGGTTCCCCCGGTCTAGTTGCCTAGTTGATGTCCCGTCATGTAGACAGACAACATCCATCTCAAGCAAGGCCTCAGCAAGAGCAGTACCCTGCCTGTTCTCTCCCGACCTGTCCCACTCTGTGGCTGGTGCATTGTCCTTCGGTTCACGAGTGAATTTTTTCCTAGACTCCTGAGGGGTAATAGCTGGAGCTACAGGGTTCGTGTTTCGTGCTACGCTTTCTACGCTGCGGAAAGAGACTGAGCCTTACGGGATAAAACCCGGTGCAATGAAGTCGAGCCTGCCGAGTTTTAAGACTTTTTTCTTTAAGAGAGAAACACCAATAACCAAGTCCTATAAGAAACAAATGAAAACCGTAAACTGATTCGAGAAATTAGATGCTTACAGTCGCAGTTTTTGGAAACGCTATGAGCAGAAATAAATTGGAGAACTTGGTGACAACTGGCAAGATTAAGTGTAAGAGAACAAAGGGAAGGCAGATAAGTAAACACCTGTGCTGCTTGGCCACGTGATATGGTCGAGACAAGAACACGGAGCTGATCCACAACTCTGATGATCGTGTAAGATGGCGAAACATTACCACCCTCGCTTATCGTCACGGCACATGATGATAATGATGATGAAGTCGAAATGAGTTCGCCTGATGGCGAAGGACAACTGGTAATAATTAAAGCTAATCCACACGCAAAATTCAGTCTAGTGCTGTTAGAAGTATGGACTACGCTCAAGCTTAAAGTGAGCGTGCGCAAAAACAACAACAACACAACAACAACAACAACAACAACAACAACAACAACAACAACAACAACAACAACAACAACAACAACAACAAGCGTAATAACTATATTTTGAAAGAGCTTAACTCACAAAGAGAACTGGTTACTCGCATCACAAGAAATAATCCAAATTCTTGGAGTGAACATCCCTGTTCGAACATGAACCGAAGACTTTCAGAAGGAGCGGCAGACAAGTATCATCCCTCGATTGCCCTAAATGTTTACTTACACATGTCTTCTTATTCTTCAAGTTTCTTATTATCTCATACTTAATTCTGTAACTGCTGTTGTATTGCACACCTGTTGTAACTTCTATCAAGATAAATGAATTCTCTTAGCAGATACTGCTATTGGAATGTGAGGGGTCAAGTCTTCACAGATTCTTAGCCACAGCATAATGAGATGACGTGACCAGCAGCTCTCTTCACTTTATCTTCTTTAGCCCTTTCTAATAATGTCCGTTGTATGTCCATGGACAGTGTTTGTGTCTCTGTCCTCTGTAAATCCATATTGTTCATCTCTTATTTCTGACATTGTCCACTTTTGTACAAATATCACAATGGCTCTTAGAAATAGCATATCATGTGGCAAGTATTAATGACAGACAATGGAATAATGCAAGAATTATTAGCTGCAAAATGTTTTAATACTGAAATAGAGCATTTCAAGAAATAGTTCAAAGAAACATAAAAAATGTAAGTAATTTGTTATCATTATAGAATAATAATTAAAACAGCTTAGATCACAGGGAAGATCTAAAATAACAACAAAAACAACTCTCGGCACCACACATTGTCCTCCACGCTGACAAGGAATACAATATATGTGACAGATGCAGCTGCGCGCTGTGTCCAGTAATTCAAGGGCATTGGTACGTCAGTCTTGTGCGAGCTAATTGAAACTGTCATTTACTGCCAATATAGTACCTTGCGGTGTATGGCAGAGGGGTCTTTGAGCCTGAGGAATAAAGGCCGCCTGGCTAGTGCAGTCGCCGCGAACTGTGCAGGTTAGGATTTTCTTTTTGCCCCCGACAGATAAAAATCCCGCACCTTACCGGGGATCGAACCCGGGTCTCCCGAATGAGAGTCCGGCGTTCTATCCACTCGGCCAGCCGCTTAATTGAAAGAGAGGATATTTTATAGGGGACATCCACCTGCCAGGACTCCGTCCTCTGGATATCGTTATCACATCTCAGTGACTGCCACCAGCCGAAGGGGCGTTGGCGTCAGTATGAGAATACGACATGCCATAAATGTTATATTATATGTGTTGTGTATGTGAATGTAGCTGTTCTATTCTCATATGTGTCACTTAACAATAACAAACGGCAACGCTCAGTGATATACACAAACAAAATAAACACACATAACACCTTGTAAATACACACTGTTTTGTATGAAACTAAAGCATAAAAAAATTCTAATATAATATTGCAAAGGGACATAACAATATAATGTTAATTTTAAGGGACATTACTAACAATATAATACGTATCATGTGACGTAAATAATTGTAGTATAGCTTAATCTTTATACGTCTTTTATATAAATTAGTGACAAATATATGCACTATAAACAGTAGATACAAATTTCCATAATTTTCACAGCTTGTATAAAAGTAATATCTTTTGCTTACATATGTGAAAATTTTATTACTCATGTTCCTATTTCATCTTAATATAGAATTTAATGTCTTTCAATGAAACCTTATAGAATCGGAATATATGCAGGCTAAGCGCAATTTTTTACCGGCCTTTTCTAATAAAGGCCAAGTATCCTTAACATTTATTCAGCACTTTAAATACTCGCATTCGAAAAACCGCTGCGGGCGATTTAGCGGCAGACCGCCCTGCGTTGTTATTTTTTTTTTCGAAATGGTAATGGGCGCCTGTCGTTCAAAATGGAAAGGCAAACTACCGAAAGTCAACTGGCCAAGAGATCACAACAGCAAAAAATGATGGTGTTGACTGCAACGTCCTGTAAAGGATATGTAACTAATCAAAACAATGTTTTCCCGTAGTTAATTTGAATAACGAAGACACAAACAATAGATTTATTGTCCGACATATTTTGCTGCATCTCGTCAGTTTTATCTAGTTATTTTACTTAACGTTGTGTGAATTCGGCACTATGTACCTGAAGAGATGCAGCGAAATATGCCAGACCATAAACAGTGCAATCTATTATATGCAACTAACTTTTAAAACTTTGGATTGTATAACGGCAATTTGGCTCAGATCAAAGTGTAGTATCCGTTCTTGTATTATGCTCGCACATTGCCGTTTTGACAGACGATAGTTTGTTACACTGTACTTCAAAACGAGGTACAATACTTCATTTTTAATTCACCGCAAAGGATTTCCGGGGATTCCCGGGAAATCACGTGACATAGTGGGTGTAGGGGTGTGTTGATATACTCTGCAATGGAGGCTGAGACATTTTGGAGGCGCTGAAAGGGCCACTGCATTTATTAATTACAGAAACAGACATATGAAACAGACATAGCAAGCAGGTACTATTGTGTAATGTATTTATTGAAATAAAGAATCATATAATTGAATGTGTTGTCGATCACTTCTGGTTGAGTGTGTGGTGGACTGCTAGACAAATCTATGGATGCAATAAATATTTCTGGGCACGGAGGGCCTTCACCGTCGTCGGAGTGTATATCCATATCTTGTGCTACTCGTCTTATCTTGTGTATGTTCCATCTGTCTGCGCTCATCTTTGATGTAAATGAATCCCGATATCCCTATTCTGATCCCACCAGATCTAGGTAAGTACTAAAAATAACTACAAGGTTTGTTTGTGGTGAATTAAAAATGAAGGAGGGAGATGAAAAAAAAAAGGGGGGGGGGGTGGGGCTTTGGAGGGAGCGAATCATGGAAGATTAACAGACAAGTAGGAATTACGTGGAATGATGTGAACACCATGGGCAGATAACAAGGGTAAGGGGATCAGCCTGGCAGAATGGAAAAGAGCAGTTGTTCTTAAACATCCCGTGTGCTTATGCTGAGAAAGGTAGTTCAACCCCTACACCAGTACAGTTGGACTAACATGTTGACTTCTTGTCCTTGATTTAGAGGTGAAAATTATAAGTTTCTCTGAAGTTTCTGAAGTCATCTTCCCCTATATGATGAAAATATTTTCAGGAATTTAGAAGATAGGAGTAAAATCCCCATTGCGGGACTTAACATCAACAACATTAGATTGATCGCAGACAATAAGCAGGATCTGTAACACTTAATAGATGTGGATGCTGCACACAGTGAAGAACTAGGGTTAGTATTAAATTGTAAAAAGATACAGATTGTGGTGGTCACTAGGAAAAAGGAAATACCACAACGTAATATACAAGTAAATGGGAATATTCTTAAACAAATGAATCGGTACAATTATCTCGGAACAGTCATACCATGTAATGGGCTAGTAATGGGAGATGCCTTGAAAAGATTAGAACAAGAATCGCCACACAAGTGTTGAGGTGCTACACTGAACCTGTACTTTTGTGTGAATGTGAAGCGGGGACAATGGGCAGACAAGCTGAAAAACATCGAATGGCTGTGGAAATGTGATTTCTGGGGAAAATTCAAAGAATATCCTGGAAAGACAGAAAAACCAATGACCAAGTACCAAAAGAAAGAAATGAAAACCGTAAACTGATTAGAGAAATTAGACGTAGGCAGTCACAATTGATTTGACACGTCATAAGAAAAACATTAATTGGAGAACTTGGTGACAAATGGCAAGACTGAGGGGAAGAAATCATCTGGAAAGCAGAGAAGCAAATACCTGGAGGGCTTGGCCATGTGGTATGGTCGAGACAAGAACACTGAGCTAATCCACACCTCTAGTGATGCGTGAGATGGCGAAACATGACCGGCCACGCTTATCGGTGCAGCACATGATGATGATGAGGATGAAGAAGTTGGAGTGAGTTTGCTGATGGCGAGGGACAACTGGTAATAAGTAAAGCTAATCCACACGCAAAATTCAGTCTATTGTACTAAAAGTAGCCGAGTTCAAAGCGAAAAAAAAAAGCATAATAAATATATTTTGAAATAGGTTAACTCGCGTCACAAGAAGTTAAAAGCTAGTTGCATATCCTTTACAGGACGTCGCAATCAAAACCAGCGTTTTTGCTGTTGTGATCTCTTGGCAAGTTTACGTTCAGTAGTTTGCCATTGCATTCTGAACGACCATTTCATTTCGTAAAAAACCAACCCAAAGCGGTCTACTGCCAAATCGCCATCAGCTGTGTTTCGAACGCGGGTATGCGAGATCACGAACTGAGTCCGTAACCTTTTCGCCACGGAGCCGGTATCACAAGAAGACAGAAGTTCTGGAGGCACCTACCACAATCAGCGAACTGGAGCTAGCCATAAAAAAAGAATGTTTGCATATCCTTTACAGGACATCGCTGTCAACACCAGCATCTTTCAGCTGATTGTTGATTTCTTGGCAAGATTACGCTCAGTAGTTTGCCATTGATTTGTGAGCGACCGGCTCACATACCCCTAAGTTACCAAAGCGGCTAGAACCGCTACCGATTCTCGCCGTCGTCACGTTATTCACAAGAGTATACGGGATTACGGAGAAAGTCGCTAACACCTAGGCCAAGGAGACCGGCTCAAAACTGAATATGAGAAAGTCACCAGGAGCGGATGATATCTCCAATGAAATGATCAGGAACCTAGGAACAGAGGTCAAAGCAAAGCTGTTGCAGATCTTCAATAGCCTGATTGCTTTGTGTTTATCTGACATGTTTGAATAAGATTGTTATACCTCAAAATAGAAGTTGTTTGATTATGAAGGAATTAGACCCCAACGTTCTCAGTTTCTTGTATTTGTTTTCTAGTGAAGTTGACTCTTTACACTTCGTGCAGATAAACTTGTTTATAACCGCTTTTAATCATCGACTACCAAACAATGTCACTCTGACAAGCAATCATAAACTATCAACACCAAACACTGTCACCTGACATAACATCTTGGAACTATCGGCACCAAACACTGTCACCTGATATAAAATCTTGGAACTATCGGCACCAAACACTGTCACCTGATATACAATCTTGGAACTATCGGCACCAAACACTGTCACCTGATATAAAATCTTGGAACTATCGACACCAAACACTGTCACCCTGACATAACATCTTGGAACTATCGACACCAAACACTGTCACCCTGACATAACATCTTGGAACTGTCAGCACCAAACACTGTCACCTGACATACCATCTTTGAACTATCGGCACCAAACACTGTCACCTGACATAAAATCTTGGAATATCTGCACCAAACAGTATCATCTGACAGACAAGCCAGAGAATATCGGCATCAAACACTGTCAACTGACATACAATCTTGGAACTATTGGCACCAAACATTGCCCACCCTTACATACAATCTTGGAACTATCGGCACCGAACATTGTCCACCGTGACATACAATCTTGAAACTATCGGCACCAAACATTGTCCAACCTGACATACAATCTTGGAACTATTGTCACCAAACATTGTCCACCCTGACATACAATCTTGGAACTATCGGCACCAAACATTGTCCACCCTGACATAAAATCTTGGAACTATCGGCACCAAACATTGTCCTACCTGACATAAAATCTTGGAACTATTGGCACCAAACATTGTCCACCCTGACATACAATCTTGGAACTATTGGCACCATATATTGTCCACCCTGGCATAAAATCTTGGCACTCTCGGCACCAAACATTGTCACCTGACACAAAATCTTGGCACTCTCGGCACGGAACATTGTCCTCTACGCTGACATGGAATAAAATATATGTGCCAGCTGCAGCTGTACGCTGTGTCCAGTAATTCAAGAGCATTGGTACGTTAGTCTTGTAGGCGAGCTCATTGAAAGAGAGAATATTTCATAAGTAACATCCACCTGCCAGGACACCGCCCTCTAGACATCGTTATCACATCTCAGTGACTGCCACCAGCCCTAAGGGAGTTGGCGACCGCATGACAATACACCATGCCATAAATGCTGTATTATATGTATATATGCCGGCTTCGTGGCTTAGAGGTTATGACTTTTCTCCGTAATCTCGTATACTCTCGTGGGTTAACGTGATGACGGTAAGAATCAGCGGTGGTTCGAATCGCATCGATAACTTACGTTGTATGTGAGCCGGCCGCTCAGAAAGCAATGGCAAACTACTGAGCGTAATCTTGCCAAGAAATCAACATACAGCTGAAAGATGCTGGTGTTGACAGCAATGTCCTGTAAAGGATATGCACACAAAAAAATATGTATATATGAATGTAGTTATTCTATTCTCACATGTGTCAATTAACACTAACAAACGGCAACGCTCAGTGATATACACAAACAAAAGAAACACACATTAAACCTTGTAAACATACACTGTTTGGTATGAAATAAAGTTTAAAATAAAAAATCTATTATAATAAAAATCTATTAAAATAAAAAATCTATTATAATCTTCATACTGCTCGTAGAAAAACTAAGAAGACCTACGGAAAGAAAAACAGTGGAAGAAGAATGGGAGATGTTCAAATCAAGCATTTTAAATACTGCAAAAATAACATGCGGAACCACGAAAAAACGCAAAACACGGATAAAGAAAATAACAAGTTGGTGGAACGCAGAAGTAAAGAAAGCGGTAAAAGAAAAAAAGGAAAAATATAAAAAGTGGTTGAAGAGCAAACAGGAATGTGATTACAGAGAATACAGAATAGCGAGAAGACATGTGAGTAGAATAGTAAAGAGGGAAAAACAAAAAGACTGGGAAGAGTATGGAGAAACCCTAAATAAAAACTACAAGGAGGCAACCAGAAACTTCTACAAAAAGATAAGTGCAATGCGAACCAGAGGAGAACCCTTTGACCCAACTGAAATAATTAACAGCGAAAATGGAGAACCAATAAGTGAACAAAAACAGATCCTAATAAGATGAAAGCAGTATTTCGAACAACTTCTCAACATCCCATCAGATGTCACAGGAATTCAAGAGACCTACACAGATGTCACCGAGGAACTAGAACCAGACATACTAAAAGAATAAATTATAGAAGCCATCAGATTAGCCCCATTAAACAAATCACCAGGACAGGATGAAATACCAAATGAACTAATTAAAGCAGCAAGGGAAGTAGGAACAGCTTGGCTACATAGACTATTCAACCATGTTTGGGTAGAACAACAGACACCACGAGACTGGGGAAACGCCATAATTATCCCAATTTGGAAAAACAAAGGCAGCAAAAGAGATTGCACACAATACAGAGGCATTTCACTGTTGAGTCATACTGGGAAAATATTTTGCTAAATTCTTGAAAAAAGATTACGAACTACTTTAGAACCCCAGCTAAGCGAAACGCAGCTTGGACTTAGGACAAACAAAGGATGCACAGACGCCATTTTTGCTCTTAGACAACTTATAGAAAAATCAATTGAATTCAATGAAACACTCTACTTAGCCTTTGTCGACCAAGAAAAGGCATTTGATAGGGTAGATAGAAACAAGCTGTGGGAAATCCTTAAACAATATTTAGTGAGTACACATCTAACAAAACTATGTAGAAGTTTATACAACAACAGTGAATGCATAGTGAGAGCAACTGGAGAACACTCAGAACCCTTCACCATAAGATCTGGAGTATGACAAGGGTGTGTCCTGTCCCCTCTCTTGTTCATAACATATATAGACAACATATGTAAAGAAACCAGTCAAGCAGAGACAGCAAGAATACCGCATGACGAGAACACAGAAGAAGAACCATCTGCAAATTACACCATTAGAGAACTCCTGTTTGCGGACGACCAAGCACTAATAGCAAAATCAGAAGCTGAATTACAAGACCACATGAATAGTCTAAACGAAATGTGTAGGGAACATAACATGAAAATTAGCACAAGCAAAACAGAGGTAATGACTATAACTAAAGAAGAACAAACAGCAACAATTCACCTAAACGAACATCCCTTGAAACAAGTAAAGAGCTTCAAGTACCTAGGAAGTATAATATCATCAAATGGCAGATCAGAAGACGAGATCGAAAATAGGTGCAATAAGGCAAATCAACTCATTGGACAAATGGCACCAATACTAAAGAACAAACATGTATCAATAACTACTAAGAAAGCACTTTACAACACAATCTTCCTACCAACTCTGTGCTACCAATGCCAAACCTGGATAATGACAGAAAAAGAGAAAAGAAAAATCACAACAACAGAAATGAGGTTCCTGAGAAGAATACTCAACGTATCAAGAAGAGATAAGATCAGAAATGAAGAAATCAGGACTAAAGTGGGGGTTAAATCTGCTCTAGATTTTATTAGAAAGCAGCAGGTCAAATGGTTTGGCCATGCAAGTAGGCTACCAGTCAACAGCATGCCACAACAAGCAATGATGTACAGACCAGATGGAAACAGAGGAAGAGGCCCACCACGTAAACGTTGGACGGAGGGAATAACAGAATCCATGGGAATGTCGATATACGAAGCCCATAACCGGGCACTCTCACGAAGTTTATACTTCACCTCGACACCGCAAGGTACAAGAGGAACATGATGAGATGAGATTATAATAAAATATTTAAAAGGTGACATAACAAATTTCAAATGATGCTGGACGGACTGAGACGGTGGCATGGAGTAATATCATCAGCAGAGTTGATCCAGAACACCAAAGACCGAGATCTGTGGAGAACCATGAACGCCTACGCCAGCCGGCACGGCACTTGATGATGATGATGACATAACAACAAAACAGCATTTTCAAGGGACGTTACTAAAAGTAGTGTAAACGAATTAGGTGATTTATATAATTATAGTATTTGTCTTAATCTTTATGTGTGTATAGAAATTAGCGAAAGTTATATGCTCTATAAATATTGGATTATATCTATAAAGTATTTTAAAATTTGTGTAAAAGATATGTGCTATTCAACATACGAGAAAATTTTATTACCCACTTTCTTATTTATCCTTTACGTTACATCAAAGGTTGTCAACCTCATTACGAAATGTGGATGGCGTCTTTACGTAAACAATTTTTGCCGGCCTTTAAAGGCCAAGTTTTGGCTAAGATCAAAGTGTAACTGAGCCCGTCTGGGAACCACGAGCCCCTTAAAAATAAATACATAAATAACCTTTGTATTCATTCAACATTTTGTATCTAGAATTTGGTTTAAATTACAGTGTGGTCGTAGTATCTGTTCTTGTATCACGACAGTGATTAAGAGTAAACTTATCTGACACTTGATCTGGCTATGGCCACCAACATTGGTGGTCATCACAATGGACAATGAGCAGACAAGCTGAAAAACATCTAGTTGAGTTGAGTTGAGCTAAGAACTGACATCACTGCACTCAGGAAATGCCCATACGCGCTTCGTCCCCTTGTTCAACAGCCAACGAAGAGTCACAATACTAATCGTTCCCAACGCTATCTGATTGAAAGTTCTGGTCTTCCCTCTCAGTTTTGAGATTCTACCGGAACCACTGCCAATCCACCGCAATCTTATCCTTTCCACATATGAGTTCTCAATCTGTTCCTCCACCTTCTCCACCTGGTCTCATAGGCGCACGACCACATCACCCTTGTCCATAGTTAATCTACTACAAAGCGGTTCACCTCCGCCCCCCTCCCCGCACTCCCTCATAGCCAGGGCGAAAAGTCCATACAATTCTTACAATCTGTGACCCCTGAATCGAGGTGAGCCATTCCACACGAAACGTTTCTTTCTCTACCTTACTAAGCATACTCCTTGAGTCCGCGATGAAGACAATGTGTGTTACAATGGTCTCCTCTAACCAACGGAATGCCGCTGTGACTGCTTCCACCCCCATTCCCATGCTGGAGGTCGTAGCCTCAAATGCCAGACTATCCTTTTTTAAAACAATCATCCATTAGCCTTCCCAGTGAAACCGCAACCACTTCGTCTGTTTCTCACCACTGACCATCAGTATAGATCACTTTGTCACCTTGATGTGTATTAATTTGGACCAGTTGTTGCAACTCAAACTCTGTTCCTTCCCCACCGTAACCTCACAGTCCTCCTTCCTAATGACCGGTGTCAAGGCTTCTTTGACCATATCTCTAGTAGCTCTATTTTGCTGATCCGTCTGTCTTAAAAATCGTGCAAGAAAAGCCTAACCTCTGTCCTGGTTAGTTGTCATACGTTGGTTGTTATCATCATAAATGGTACCATATGTACCAGGCATCGCCTGTCTGTTCATCTGTCGGTACAGCTTCCTGAATTTACTCAATGTCACATTCTCACCGACTTCATTTATAAACTATTCCCACTTCATCATTTTTGCCTCTGCTGCCTGGAGTTTAAGATCATACACCTTTACTTTTTTTAAAAATAGCTTCCAGCCTCCTCCAATTTTGTGTCAACTGCATTTGCTGCTCTCCGCACCCTCTGCCAATTCCTTATGGCGGTCCTGTCTTCCCTCCATTATTTCTCCACCTCTGGTGTCCACCATGGTGGTTGGGTGGAGATTCTCCTTGTTGTTTTAGATCTTCCCTGTGATCTAAGGCGCTCCAAGACCGAAGAGTGGTCGCAATCATAACTGAATGCTCTCCTGGCTTCTATAGTCCTGACTGTGCTGGACCTAGGTGTCATTACAGAACAGGGGAAGTGGTCGCTTCCATGCTCCCCAATGACACTCCATTTTATGTCTGATGCCGCCTCTTGGGATACAAGTGCCTGGTCGATGGCCGTGTGATGGTTCCCCCGGTCTAGTTGCCTAGTTGATGTCCTGTCATGTAGACAGACAACATCCATCTCAAGCAAGGCCTCAACAAGAGCAGTACCCTGCCTGTTCTCTCCCGACCTGTCCCACTCTGTGGCTGGTGCATTGTCCTTCGGTTCACGAGTGAATTTTTTCCTAGACTCCTGAGGGGTCATCGCTGGAGCTACAGAGTTCGTGCTTCGTGCGACGCTTTCTACGCTGCGGAAAGAGACTGAGCCATACGGAATAAACCCGGTGCAATGAAGTCGAACGTGTCGAGTTGTAAGACTTTTTTCTTTTGGAGAGAAAAGCCAATAACCAAGTCCTATAAGAAACAAATGAAAACCGTAAACTGATTAGAGAAATTAGTCGCTTACAGTCGCAGTTTTTGGAAACGCTATGAGCAGAAATAAATTGGAGAACTTGGTGACAGCTGGCAAGATTGAGGGTAAGAGAACAAGGGGAAGGCAGATAAGTAAACACCTGTGCTGCCTGGCCACGTGATATGGTCGAGACAAGAACACGGAGCTGATCCACAACTCTGATGATCGTGTAAGAAGACGAAACATTACCGTCCACGCTTATCGTCACGGCACATGATGATGATGATGATGCTAATGATGATAATGATGATGAAGTCGAAATGGGTTCGCCTGATGGCGAAGGACAACTGGTTATAATTAAAGCTAATCCACACGCAAAATTCATTCTAGTGCTGCTAGGAAGTATGGATTACGCTCAAGCTTAAAGTGAGCGTGCGCAAAAAACAACAACAACAACAACAACAACAACAAGTGTAATAACTATATTTTGAAAGAGCTTAACTCACAAAGAGAACTGGTTACTCGCATCACAAGAAATAATCCAAATTCTTGGAGTGAACATCCCTGTTCGAACATGAACCGAAGACTTTCAGAAGGAGCGGCAGACAAGTATCATCCCTCGATTGCCCTAAATGTTTACTTACACATGTCTTCTTATTCTTCAAGTTTCTTATTACCTCATACCTTAATTCTGTAACTGCTGTTGTATTGCACACCTGTTGTAACTCCTATCAAGATAAAGGAATTCTCTTAGCAGATACTGCTATTGGAATGTGAGGGGTCAAGTCTTCACAGATTCTTAGCCACAGCATAATGAGATGACGTGACCAGCAGCTATCCTCACTTTATCTTCTTTAGCCCTTTCTAATGATGTCCGTTGTATGTCCATGGACAGTGTTTGTGTCTCTGTCCTCTGTAAATCCATATTGTTCATCTCTTATTTCTGACATTGTCCACTTTTGTACAAATATAATAATGGCTCTTAGAAATAACATATCATGTGGCAAGTATTAATAACAGACAATGAAATAATGCAAGAATTATTAGCTGCAAAATGTTTTAATACTGAAATAGAGCATTTCAAGAAATATTTCAAAGAAACATAAAAAATGTAAGTAATTTGTTATCATTATAGAATAATAATTAAAACAGCTTAGATCACAGGGAAGATCTAAAATAACAACAAAAACAACTCTCGGCACCAGACATTGTCCTCCACGCTGACTAGGAATACAATATATGTGACAGATGCAGCTGCGCGCTGTGTCCAGTAATTCAAGGGCATTGGTACGCCAGTCTTGTGCGAGCTAGTTGAAAGAGAGGATATTTTATAAGGGACATCCACCTGCCAGGACTCCGTCCTCTGGATATCGTTATCACATCTCAGTGACTGCCACCAGCCGAAGGGGCGTTGGCGACAGTATGAGAATACGACATGCCATAAATGTTATATTATATGTGTTGTGTATGTGAATGTAGCTGTTCTATTCTCATATGTGTCACTTAACAATAACAAACGGCAACGCTCAGTGATATACACAAACAAAAGAAACACACATAACATCTTGTAAATACACACAGTTTTGTATGAGATTAAAGCATAAAAAAATTCTAATATAATATTGCAAAGGGACATAACAACATAATGTTAATTTCAACGGACATTGCTAACAATATAATACGTATCATGGGACGTAAATAATTGTAGTATAGCTTAATCTTTATACATCTTTTATAGAAATTAGTAACAAATATATGCACTATAAACAATAGATACAAATTTCCATAATTTTCACAGCTTGTATAAAAGTAATGTCTTTTGCTTACATATGTGAAAATTTTATTACTCATGTTTCTATTTCATCTTAATATAGAATTTACTGTCTTTCAATAAAACATTATAGAACCGGAATATATGCAGGCAAAACGCAATTTTTTACCGGCCTTTTCTAATAAAGGCCAAGTATCCTTAACATTTATTCAGCACTTTAAATACTCGCATTCGAAAAACCGCTGCGGGCGATTTAGCGTCAGATCTCCCTGCGTTGATATTTTTTTTTTCGAAATGGTATGGGCACCGGTCGTTCAAAATGGAAAGGCAAACTACCGAAAGTCAACTGGCCAAGAGATCACAACAGCAAAAAATGATGGTGTTGACTGCAACGTCCTGTAAAGGATATGTAACTAATCAAAACAATGTTTTCCCGTAGTTAATTTGAATAACGAAGACACAAACAATAGATTGCACGATTTATTGTCCGACATATTTTGCTGCATCTCGTCAGTTTTATCTAGTTATTTTACTTAACGTTGTGTGAATTCGGAACTATGTACCTGAAGAGATGCAGCGAAATAAGCCAGACAATAAACAGTGCAATCTATTATATGCAACTAACTTTTTAAACTTTGGATTGTATAACGGCAATTTGACTCAGATCAAAGTGTAGTATCCGTTCTTGTATTACGCTCGCACATTGCCGTTTTGACAGACGATAGTTTGTTACACTGTACTTCAAAACGAGGTACAATACTTCATTTTTAATTCACCACAAAGGATTTCCGGGGATTCCCGGGAAATCACGTGACATAGTGTGTGTAGGGGTGTGTTGATATACTCTGCAATGGAGGCTGAGACATTTTGGAAGGGCAACTGTATTTATTAATTACAGAAACAGACATATGAAACAGACATAGCAAGCAAGTGCTATTGTGTAATGTATTTATTGAAATAAAAAAATCATATAATTGAATGTGTTGTCGATCTCTTCTAGTTGAGTGTGTGGTGGACTGCTAGACAAAGCTATCTCATCTCATCACATCATGTTCCTCTTGTACCTTGCGGTGTCGAGGTGAAGTATAAACTTCGTGAGAGTGCCCGACTATGGGCTTCATATATCGATATGCCCATGGACTCTGCTATTCCCTCCGTCCAACGTTTACGTGGTCCGCCTCTTCCTCTGTTTCCATCTGGTCTGTACATCATTGCTTGTTGTGGTATGCTGTTGACTGGTAACCTACTTGCATGGCCAAACCATTTGACTTGCTGCTTTCTGATAATATCTAGTGCTGCTTTAACCCCCACTTTAGTCCTGATTTCTTCATTTCTGATCTTATCTCTTCTTGATACATTGAGTATTCTTCTCAGGAACCTCATTTCTGTTGTTGTAATTTTTTTTTCTCTTTTTCTGTCATTGTCCAGGTTTGGCATTGGTAGCATAGAGTTGGTAGGAAGATTGTGTTGTAAAGTGCTTTCTTAGTAGTTACTGATACATGTTTGTTCTTTAGTATTGGTGCCATTTGTCCAATGAGTTGATTTGCCTTATTGCACCTATTTTCGATCTCGTCTTCTGATCTGCCATTTGATGATATTATACTTCCCAGGTACTTGAAACTCTTTACTTGTTTCAAGGGATGTTTGTTTAGGTGAATTGTTGTTGTTTGTATCTAGGTCTGCAAGGTGTGGAATGCGCCTGGCCCTGCAGCCAGCAGGGTTAGGATCGGCTAGCTTCTCCCAGGAGGGGTGAAGAGCGAAAATTAGTAGCCTGCCGATGACCCGCAGACTACACAAGTCAACCCCCACCTCCGCGTGATGCAGACCGGGCAACCATGACCGCGAGGTCATGGGCTAACGGGGCTATGGCTCGCCATAGGGGATGGACTCCCTATGGTCAGATTTGTGTCCTAGACCTGCGACTGGCCTAGCAAGCCGGCAGGGGATCTTCATACTGCTCGTAGAAAAATTAAGAAGTATAAACGGACTGACCCAAATGGATATCGACCCGGCAATGTTAATGGACTAAAAAAAATAGGCACAATCAACGTCTGTGGTTTCAATAGTAAAGAAGAGGAGCTTATAGAAACAATGGAAGAGAGGAAAATTGGACAAATCTATGGATGCAATAAATATTTCTGGGCACGGAGGGCCTTCACTGTCGTCGGAGTGTATATCCATATCTTGTGCTACTCGTCTTATCTTGTGTATGTCTGCGCTCATCTATGATGTAAATGAATCCCGATATCCCTATTCTGATCCCACCAGATCTAGGTAAGTACTAAAAATAACTACACGGTTTGTTTGTGGTGAATTAAGAATGAAGGAGTGAGCGAAACAAAAAAAAGGGGGGGGGGGGGGGAGGGGGGCTTTGGAGGAAGCGAATCATGGAAGATTAACAGACAAGTAGGAATTACGTGGAATGATGTGAACACCATGGGCAGATAACAAGCGTAAGGGGATCAGCCTGGCCGAATGGAAAAGAGCAGTTGTTCTTAAACATCCCGTGTGCTTATGCTGAGATAGGTAGTTCAACCCCTACACCAGTCCAGTTGGACTAAAATGTTGACTTCTCGTCCTTGATTTAGAGGTGAAAATTATAAGTATCTCTGAAGTTTCTGAAGTCATCTGCCCCTATATGGTGAACATATTTTCAGAAATTTAGAGGATACGAGTGGAATCCCCATTGCGGGACGTAACATCAACAAAATTAGATTGATTGCAGACAATAAGCAGGATCTGTAACACTTAATAGATGTGGTTGCTGCACACAGTGAAGAACTAGGGTTAGTATTAAATTGTAAGAAGATACAGATTGTGGTCGTCACTAGGAAAAAGGAAATACCACAACGTAATATACAAGATTGTGTCAGGTCTTAGTCAGATATGACCGAGCTACCGTATGACAGTGGACGGTACTACCTGCTTTCTGTCAGCGCCGAATGTTGGGCAGCGCTTACCAAACCCGACACCCCACATTGTGCCAACGGCTTCGGGCGGAAGAGCGCAATTGGGAGGGTACAAGCCTTATCCTGGTGCGAGGAAATGCAACCCAAAGACAAAATAGTCATGGCAGGGCAGACCAGGCCTTAAGCCTTGGTTGGCAGCTGGTCTAGGATCGAAGCTCCGACATGCGGACAGTTAGAGCATTGCTTTGCTGATCTGGCAGCTTCTGCAGCTTGTCTTGTTCCAGATGTATAGGTGTCAACTTTCCTCTGGAGTGAACTAGGCAGGCCGAGAGAGGGATTATGCTGCATGGGCAACACATGGTTTCTTTATTTTAGCCCAGGCGTTGTGATATGGAGAGGCAATAACTCCATCCCTGCTTGGCAACCTCTTGTGGATTTGCCACCATTATCACTGCATATGCACCGACACTCGTTTCCTCTGATGATGTGAAGGATACGTTCTATGAGCAGCTAGACTCTGTGATCAAAGCAGTTCCAAAATCCGACTACATCTATATGCTCGGTGATTTCAATGCTCGTGTGGGCAAGGACTCGAGTTCATGGCCAGTGTGCCTTGGAGAATACAACATCGGTCGCATGAATGATAATGGGCTAAGGCTGCTGGAGCATTGCACTAAAAATGACCTATGTATTACAAACTCCTTTTTTTAAAACAAAAGAGTTGCATAAGGTCACATGGAAACATCCAAGATCCGGCCATTGGCATTAGCTGGACTTTATTATCACACGGAGACAACATCTGAACCATACATCATTAACTCGAAGTTACCACTGTGCTGACTGTGATACAGATCATTCTTTGGTTGTTGCAAGGGTTAGACTGAGACCAAAGAGAATCTACACGGCTAAACACAAATCTAGCCCCAGGATTAATATTATCAACACTCACGATCCTGGAAAGTGCTTTGAATTTCAACATCAACTTGAAGACGCTTTCACTGATACATCAGAAAATTGTACAGTAAATGATAAATGGAGTAAACTTAAGGAAACTATTTATAAAACAGCGGTAAGGGTTTACGGCACTGTGGATCATAAGAGGCAGGACTGGTTTGCGGCAAACAGCCAGATACTGCAGCCCTTGATTGATAAAAAGAAGATAGCTCTCTTAAGAAACAAGGGAAGACCAACGCGTAACACTCTGAGTGAGCTGAAGCAAGCAAGGAAGGATGTGCAAAAGGCTGCCAGGCAGTGTGCGAATGACTATTGGATCAAGTTATGTGAGTCCATCCAAATCACAAGTGATAAGGGAAACATCAGAAGCATGTATGAAGGGATAAAGAAAGCCTGTGGTCCAATGATCAAAAGAAGTGCACCGCTGAAAACATTGACTGGAGAAATCATCACTGATAAGAAACAGCAGATGGACAGATGGGTCGAGCACTATTTGGAGCTTTACTCAAGTGAGACCAAGCTAGCGGATGATGCCCTCAACGCCATAGAGGCCCTGCCAACTCTTGACCACCTGGACACACTTCCCACCATAACAGAAGTTAAGTGTGCTATAAATGAACTTGCATCTGGCAAGGCTCCAGGTAAGGATGGGATTCCAATAGAGGTTATCAGGAGTGGGCAAGACACACTCACTCTACAGATCCACCAGCTAATAGAGCTATGCTGGCGAGAAGGACAAGTCCCACAGGATTTCAAAGATTCAAACATCATAACGCTGTACAAGAACAAGGGCGATCGGAGCGACTGTAACAACTATAGGGGTATCTCACTTCTGTGTATTGTTGGGAAAGTATTTGCCAGAATTGTTCTGCGCAGACTTCAAGTCCTGGGAGATCAAGTCTACCCCGAATCACAGTGCGGCTTCCGTCAGAACCGGTCTACCATTGATATGATATTCTCATTGCGACAGATGCAAGAAAAATGCCGGGAACAAAATCAGCCACTGTTTATTGCCTTCATCGACCTCACAAAGGCATTCGATTTGGTCAGTCGTGAGGGTCTGTTCAAAGCACTAAAGAAGATTGGCTGCCCACCAACTCTTCTGTCCATTGTGGAATCGTTCCACACAGGCATGAAGGGTATAATCAAGTTTGATGGCTCAACTTCAGAAGAGTTTGAAATCAAGAGTGGAGTTAAGCAAGGTTGTGTACTATCCCCCACCCTCTTTGGGATATACTTTTCACTTCTACTGAAATATGCCTTTCGTGATCAGGATGACGGTATATACATTCACTCACGCTCAGATGGTGGCCTCTATAATGCTCAGAGATTGAAGGCCAAGACCAAAATTAGGAGGGTACTAATCAGAGATTTGCTTTTTGCGGATGATGCTGCGATTACGACCCACTCTGAGGAAGAATTACAACATCTACTATCTGCATTCTCCAATGCTTGTTCTGAATTTGGTTTAACAATTAACAAAAAGAAGACACAGATTATGTCACAAGGTGCACATGGTGTACCATCAATCTTTATTGACGACGCCGAACTGGAGATAGTAGACCATTTTACATATCTAGGAACAGAGGTAAATAGCAAATTATCCCTCGATCAGGAAATCAACATCAGGATTGGCAAGGCAGCAACAACAATGAACATGTTAGCAAAAAGAGTCTGGGAGAACAGGAAGCTTACTGCCAAAACAAAAGTCCTCGTCTACCAAGCCTGTGTCCTTAGTACTCTTCTTTATGGCAGTGAAACCTGGACAACTTACTCACGCCAAGAGAAACGTTTAAACAGCTTTCATATGCGGTGTCTGCGAAGAATACTTGGTATTAAGTGGCAAGACAAAATCACAAATACTGAAGTATTGGAAAGATCAGGTTGTGTGACGGTGTATTCCATGCTCAGTCTTCGTAGACTTAGATGGATAGGACATGTTAGGAGGATGGATGATGGTAGAATACCAAAGGACATCTTTTTTGGTGAATTACAGACGGGTAGGAGATCTCAGGGTCGGCCTCTACTACGATACAAAGATGTGTGTAAGCGGGACATGATTGATACAGGCATTGATAATGCACATTGGGAGCAAGTCGCCGCTGAACGTGTTGCATGGAGGGCAACTATCAGAAATGGAATAAAGACAAAGGAGAAAATGATTGCAGATAAAGCACACACAGAGCGTGAGAGACGTAAGATGGTGCACAATGGTGGAAATGACCATGTTTTCACATGCATCTACTGTGGGCAAACATTTGCAGCAAGAATTGGCCCTACCAGCCACACTCGCCACCGCCATGGGTCGTAGTTATTAAGCCTTTTTGAAGCACAATGTACCAAACTATCGTCTGTCAAGACGGAAAGGTGCCAATGAATATACAAGTAAATGGGAATATTCTTAAACAAATGAATCGGTACAATTATCTCGAAACATTCATACATGTAATGGGCTAGTAATGGGAGATGCCTTGAAAAGATTAGAACAAGAATCGCCACACAAGTGTTGAGGTGCTACACTGAACCTGTACTTTTGTATGAATGTGAAGTGGGAACAATGGGCAGACAAGCCGAAAATCATCGAATGGCTGTGGAAATGTGATTTCTGGGGAAAATTCAAAGAATATCCTGGAAAGACAGAAAAACCAATGACCGAGTACCACAAGAAAGAAATGAAAACCGTAAACTGATTAGAGAAATTAGACGTAGACAGTCACAATTGATTTGACACGTCATAAGAAAAACATTAATTGGAGAACTTGGTGACAAATGGCAAGACTGAGGGGAAGAAATCAATTGGAAGGCAGAGAAGCAAATATCTGGAGGGCTTGGCCATGTGGTATGGTCGAGACAAGGACACTGAGCTAATCCACACCTCTAGTGATGCGTGAGATGGCGAAACATGACCGTCCACGCTTATCGGCACGGCACATGAGGATGATGATGATGAAGAAGTTGGAGTGAGTTTGCTGATGGCGAGGGACAACTGGTAATAAGTAAAGCTAATCCACACGCAAAATTCAGTCTAGTGCTACTATAAGTTGCCGAGTTCAAAGCGAAATAAAAGCGTAATAAATATATTTTGAAATAGGTTAACTCGCATCACAAGAAGTTAAAAGTTAGTTGCATATCTTTTACAGGACGTCGCAATCAACACCAGCGTTTTTTCTGTTGTGATCTCTTGGCAAGTTTATGTTCAGTAGTTTGTCATTGCATTCTGAACGACCGGCACCCATACCATTTCGTAAAAAACCAACACAAGGCGGTCTACTGCCAAATCGCCATCAGCTGTGTTTCGAACGCGGGTATGCGAGATGACGAACTGAGTCCGTAACCTCTTCGTCACGGAGTTGGTATCACAAGAAGACAGAAGTTCTGGAGCACCTATCACAATCAGCGAACTGGAGCTAGCCATAAAAAAGAATGTTTGCATATCCTTTACAAGACATCGCTATCAACATCAGCATCTTTCAGCTGATTGTTGATTTCTTGGCAAGATTACGCTCAGTAGTTTGCTATTGCTTTGTGAGCGACCGGCTCACATACCCCTAAGTTACCAAAGCGGCTAGAACCGCTACCGATTCTCGCCGTCGTCACGTTATTCACAAGAGTATACGGGATTACGGAGAAAGTCGCTAACACCTAGGCCAGGGAGACCGGCTCAAAACTGAATATGAGAAATCAAAGTCAAACTGGTGAGAAAGTCACCAGGAGCGGATGATATCTCCAATGAAATGATCAGGAACCTAGGAACAGAGGTCAAAGCACAGCTGTTGCAGATCTTGAATAGCCTGATTGCTTCGAGTTTATCTGACATGTTTGAATAAGATTGTTATACCTCAAAATAGAAGTTGTTTGATTATGAAGTAATTAGACCCCAACGTTCTCAGTTTATTGTATTTGTTTTCTAGTGAAGCTGACTCTTTACACTTCGTGCAGATAAACTTGTTTAAACAGCTTTAAATCATCGACTACCAAACAATGTCACTCTGACAAGCAATCATAAACTATCAACACCAAACACTGTCACCTGACATAGCATCTTGGAACTATCGGCACCAAACACTGTCACCTGATATAAAATCTTGGAACTATCGGCACCAAACACTGTCACCTGATATAAAATCTTGGAACTATCGGCACCAAACACTGTCACCTGATATAAAATCTTGGAACTATCGGCACCAAACACTGTCACCAGATATAAAATCTTGGAACTATCGGCACCAAACATTGTCACTTTGACATAACATCTTGGAACTATCGGCACCAAACACTGTCACCTGACATAACATCTTGGAACTATCGGCACCAAACACTGTCATCTGACATAACATCTTGGAACTATCGGCACCAAACACTGTCACCTGATATAAAATCTTGGAACTATCGGCACCAAACATTGTCACTTTGACATAACATCTTGGAACTATCGGCACCAAACACTGTCACCTGACATAACATCTTGGAACTATCGGCACCAAACATTGTCACTCTGACATAACATCTTGGAACTATCGGCACCAAACACTGTCACCTGACATAACATCTTGGAACTATCGGCACCAAACACTGTCATCTGACATAACATCTTGGAACTATCGCCACCAAACACTGTCACCTGACATAAAATCTTGGAACTATCGGCACCAAACACCGTCACCTGACATAAAATCTTGGAATATCTGCACCAAACAGTATCATCTGACAGACAAGCCAGAGAATATCGGCATCAAACACTGTCACCTGATATAACATCTTCAAACTATCGGCACCAAACACTGTCACCCTGACTCACATCCTGGAACTATCGGCACCAAACACTGTCACCCTGACTCACATCCTGGAACTATCGGCACCAAACACTGTCCTTCTGCCACAGAATATTAAAACTATTATCACTAAACATATCACTCTGACACACAAGCCTGGAACAATGGGCATCAAACACTGTCACCTGACAAAACATCTTGCACCTATCGGCACCAAGCACTGTCACCCTGACACACAATCCTGGAACTATCGGTACCAAACACTGTCACCCTGACACACAATCCTGGAACTATCGGCACCAAACACTGTCACCCTGACACACAATCCTGGAACTATCGGTACCAAACACTGTCACCCGGACACACAATCCTGGAACTATCGGTACCAAACACTGTCACCCTGACACACAATCCTGGAACTATCGGTACCAAACACTGTCACCCTGTCATAAACTCTTGGAACTCTCGGCACCAAACACTGTCACCCTGACACACAATCCTGGAACTATCGGCACCAAACACTGTCACCCTGACACACAATCCTGGAACTATCGGTACCAAACACTGTCACCCTGACACACAATCCTGGAACTATCGGTACCAAACACTGTCACCCTGACACACAATCCTGGAAACTATCGGCACCAAACACTGTCACCCTGACACACAATCCTGGAACTATCGGTACCAAACACTGTCACCCTGACACACAATCCTGGAACTATCGGTACCAAACACTGTCACCCTGACACACAATCCTGGAACTATCGGTACCAAACACTGTCACCCTGACACACAATCCTGGAACTATCGGCACCAAACACTGTCACCCTGACACACAATCCTGGAACTATCGGTAACAAACAATGTCACCCTGTCATAAACTCTTGGAACTCTCGGCACCAAACATTGTCCTCCACGCTGAATGGAATAAAATATATGTGTCAGCAGCAGCTTCACGCTGTGTCCAGTAATCCAAGAGCATTGTAAAGCCAGTGTTGTGCGAGGTAATTGAAAGAGAGGATATTTCACGAGTATCATCCACTTGCCAGGACTCCGTGCTAATAAAATATTGGTAAGCGGCATAACAACAAAACAGTAATGTCAAGGGAATTTACTAAAAGTAGAATATGCGTATTAGGTGATTTACATAATTGTAGCATATATCTTAACATTTTATAATATTTTTAAAGAAAGAAGCTAATCAACATGATCTATGAACATTGGGATAACATATTTAATCATTTCAATGTGTCTTTACAATTTATGGCTTTGTTTTACAAGCGTGAAAATGGTAATACCCATTTTGTTATTAGTTCTTGACATTACATCAAATGTTGCATACTTTCAACGACATCAGTTACGCATAGTTTTGCATACAATTTTTTGCCGGCCTTAACTGGCCAAATAACAATAATATTCAATTAGCACTTTGGCTCGACAATTTGGTTTAGATCACAGTGTAGCCATAGTATCTGTTCTTGTGATCACAACAGTGATCTTGATCTGACCACCAACATAGGTGGTCATCACAATGGACAATGAGAAGACAAGCTGAAAAACATCTAGTTGAGTTGAGCTAAGAACTGACATCACTGCACTTAGGACATTTCCATACACGCTCCGTCCCATTGTTCAACAGCCAGCAACGACCCACAACAATAATCGTTCCCACTGCTATCTGAGTGAAAGTTCTGGCCTCCCTCTCAGTTTTGAGATTCTACCGGAACGCCTGCCAATACCCCTCAATCTCATCCTTTCCACATACGGGTTCTCAATCTGTTCCCCCGCCTTCTCTACCTGGTTATTTAGGCGCACGACCACCAATCCCTTGTCCATGGGTAATCTACTACCAAGAGGTGCATTCCCTGCCAGCCTATCAGCCTGTTAATTCCATCGCACTTTCGCATGGCAGGGCAAAAGCCCACGCAATTCTCACAATCTATGGCCTCTGAAGCTAGGTGAGCCATTCCAAACGAAACACACCATTCTCCGCTTTTCTAAGCATACACCTTGAGTCCGTTATGAAGACAATGTGTGTTACAGTGGTCTCCTCTACCCAACAGAATGCCGCTATGACAGCTTCCACCTCCATTCTCATGCTGGAGGTCGTAGCCTCATATGCCATACTCTCCTTTTTCAAGAATCGTCCATTACATTCTTCGCTTGAAATCTTGGAACTATCGGAACCAAAATCTCACCCTGACAGCAGTCTAGAACTATCGGCACCAATCATTGTCACCCTGACACACAAGCCTGGAACTATCTTCATCAAACGCTGTCACCCTGACACACAAGCCTGGAACTATCGGCACCAAACACTGTCACCCTGACCCACAATCTTGGAACTATCGGCACCAAACACCGTTATTCTGACATAAAGCCTGGAAATATCGGCACCAAACACTGTTATTCTGACATAAAGCCTGGAAATATCGGCACCAAACACCGTTATTCTGACATAAAGCCTGAAACTATCGGCACCAAACACCGTTATTCTGACATAAAGCCTGAAACTATCGGCACCAAACACTGTCACATTGACAAACCATTCTGGAACTATCGGCACCACACACTGTTATCCTGACATAAAGCCTGAAACTATCGGCACCAAACACCGTTATTCTGACATAAAGCCTGGAAATATCGGCACCAAACACTGTTATTCTGACATAAAGCCTGAAACTATCGGCACCAAACACTGTTATTCTGACATAAAGCCTGAAACTATCGGCACCAAACACTGTCACATTGACAAACCATTCTGGAACTATCGGCAACAAACACTGTTATTCTGACATAAAGCCTGCAACTATCGGCACCAAACACTGTCACATTGACAAAACATCTTGGAACTATCGGCACCAAACACTGTCACCCTGACAAAACATCTTTGAACTATCGGCACCAAACACTGTCACCCTGACTCACATCCTGGAACTATCGGCACCAAACACTGTCCTTCTGCCACAGAATATTAAAACTATTATCACTAAACATATCACTCTGACACACAAGCCTGGAACAATGGGCATCAAACACTGTCACCTGACAAAACATCTTGCACCTATCGGCACCAAGCACTGTCACCCTGACACACAAGCCTGGAACTATCGGCACCAAACACTGTCACCCTGACACACAAGCCTGGAACTATCGGCACCAAACACTGTCACTCTGACACACAAGCATGGAACTATCGGCACCAAACACTGTCACCCTGACACACAATCCTGGAACTATCGGTACCAAACACTGTCACCCTGTCATAAATTCCTGGAACTCTCGGCACCAAACATTGTCCTCCACGCTGAATGGAATAAAATATATGTGTCAGCAGCAGCTTCACGCTGTGTCCAGTAATCCAAGAGCATTGTAAAGCCAGTTTTGTGCGAGGTAATTGAAAGAGAGGATATTTCACGAGTATCATCCACTTGCCAGGACTCCGTGCTAATACAATATTGGTAAGGGGCATAACAACAAAACAGTAATGTCAAGGGAAGTTACTAAAAGTAGAATAAGCGTATTAGGTGATTTACATAATTGTAGCATATATCTTAACATTTTATAATATTTTTAAAGAAAGCCGCGTAATAAACATTATCTATGCACATTGTGATAAAATATTTAATCATTTCAATGTGTGTTTAAAAGTTATGGCTTTGTTTTACAAGCGTGAAATTTAATACCCATTTTGTTATTAGTTCTTGACAATACATCAAATATTGCATACTTTCAACGACATCAGATACGCATAGTTTCGCATGCAATTTTTGGCCGGCCTTAACTGGCCAAATAACAATAATATTCAATTAGCACCTTGGCTCGACAATTTGGTTTAGATCACAGTGTAGCCATAGTATCTGTTCTTGTGATCACAACAGTGATCTTGATCTGACCACCAACATAGGTGGTCATCACAATGGACAATGAGCAGACAAGCTGAAAAGCATCTAGTTGAGTTGTGCCGAGAACTGACATCACTGCACTTAGGACATTCCCATGCGCGCTCCGTCCCCTTGTTCAACAGCCAGCGAAGAGCCACAACACTAATCGTTCCCACCGCTATCTGAGTGAAAGTTCTGGTCTCCCTCTCAGTTTTGAGATTCTACCGGAACGCCTGCCAATCCCCCTCAATCTCATCCTTTCCACATACGGGTTCTCAATCTGTTCCTCCATCTTCTCTACCTGGTCATTTAGGCGCACGACCACCAATCCCTTGTCCATAGGTAATCTACTACCAAGAGGTGCATTCCCTGCCAGCCTATCAGCCTGTTCATTCCCTCGCACTACCGCATGGAAGGGCAAAGATCCATACAATTCTCACAATCTATGGCCTCTGAAGCGAGGTGAGCCATTCCACACGAAACATTCCATTCTCCACTTTACTAAGCATACTCCTTGAGTCCGTGATGAAGATAATGTGTGTTACAGTGGTCTCCTCTAACCAACGGAATGCCGCTGTGACTGCTTCCACATCCATTCTCATGCTAGGGGTCGTTGCCTCATATGCCATACTCTCCTTTTTCAAGAATCGTCTATTAGCTTTGGCAATGAAACCCCAACCACTCCGTTTGTTTCTCACCACTGACGCATCAAAATAGATCACGATGTCACTTTGCTGTGTCTTACTCTTGATCAATTGTTGCACCACAAACTCTGTGCGGCCTGATGCCCATTCTCTGCACTCATGACCCAGTGTTGCCATTACATTGTGCCAATCCGTCACGCGCAGAGTTCATATAGCAACTAATAGGGACACACAGAGTTCATGTAACAACTAAGTGGGACACACAGAGTTCATATAACAACTAATAGGGACACACAGAGTTCATATAACAACTAATAGGGACACACAGAGTTCATATAACAACTAAGTGGGACACAGAGTTCATATAACAACTAAGTGGGACACACAGAGTTCATATAACAACTAATAGGGACACACAGAGTTCATATAACAACTAAGTGGGACACACAGAGGTCATATAACAACTAATAGGGACACACAGAGTTCATATAACAACTAAGTGGGACACACAGAGTTCATATAACAACTACGCGGGACACACAGAGTTCATATAACAACTACGCGGGACACACAGAGTTCATATAACAACTAATAGGGACACACAGATTTCATATAGCAACTAATAGGGACAGACAGAGGTCATATAACAACTAAGTGGGAAAGAAAGAGATCATATAACAATTAAGTGGGACGTGACGAGTTCTTATAACAACTACATCTGAATGAAGGATTTAAATTAGTGACAGACTAAAAATAACTTTTAAGAATGTACTTTTATAATCATTTGTATATGTGGAACTGCCAAGTTAAGCACCACCTATTTCACTCAATGCCGATTGCTTCGTGTTTATGTGACATGTTTGCATAAGATTATTATACCTCAAAATAGAAGTTGTTGTTTGCTTATGAAGGCTTTAGGTTTAGGCCGTACCGTTCTTCGCTTAAAATCTTGGCAATATCGGCACTAAACACTATCACCATGACACACAAGTCTGGAACTGTCAGCACCAAACACTATCACCATGACACACAATCTTGGAACTATCTGCACCAAACACTGTCACCTGACATAACATCTTGGAACTATCTGCACCAAACACTGTCAACGACATAAAATCTTGGCACTCTCGGCACCAAACATTGTCCTCTACGCTGACATGGAATAAAATATATGTGTCAGCTGCAGCTGGCCGCTTTGTCCAGTAATTCAAGAGCATTGGTACGACAGTCTTGTATTCAAGCGCTGTGCTGCAGAGGCCAAAAAGGCAAAATGGGAATGTTTCATGAAGGAGATTGGAGGTTATAAACACTGCGAAAATTCTGGAAGCTGCACAGGCAAATGCAAAGAAAAGATCGGCCTATGACAGTGGGAACAATTGATAGAGATTATGGTGTGCGCGTGACAACAGACAAAGAGAAAGGGTAGCCGTTTCTCCAGAGATTTTTTAGAGCAGACCAATCATAATGATGCGGACACCAGGGATGCAGTTAGAGAGGAGTTATCTGGCACCACGAAGAATATGCAGTATTAAGACATCATACGGGTGGAAGATGTTAAACACATTTTGAAAAAGGCAAAAGACACGACACCAGGACCCGATGGGGTCAGGTATGGTCACATGAAGGGTTTGAGCGATGCAGACCTGGAGGAGATGACCGACTGCTTTAACCAGAGCATTAGGACAGCATCAGTACCGCAGGATTGGGTGCACAGCTATCTCATCCCTCTCCCAAAGCTATTCAAGGATTATTCAAAGCTCAGCGGCTTTAGAATCATACCCTGCAATATTGGGAAGGTTCTAGAGAAGATAGTCGCCTGTCAAGCTGCAAGAGCTGTTTGGAAAGGGAGAAGCTTCTTCCAAGAGGCCTGGGGAGCTACAGGCCAGGAAAAGATACCTGGTCAAATGCAGCCACTTTTGCCTTTGACGTTTATGAGGGGTTCCAGCGTAGATAGGAAACGATCGCGGCAGCGGTTGATCTCGGGGATGCGTACAATAGAGTTCGATATGATATTTTGATGACCGCACTGATGGAGAAGGGGGTCAATCCCTGGTTGGTGAACTGGATAGCAGCCGTACTGCATTCTCGTCGGGTTGCTCTCCGTCTGGGTGCATGGACCTCAGAGCCACATATTTTAACCCCGGGACTGCCACAGGGATCTGCAATATCACCGGTATTCTTTAACTGTGTATACGAGCAAGATTGCAAACCTTGAAGCACCAGGGGTTGGAAGAATACTAACATTTGCAGATGATATGCTTGCATATAGGCAGGGGAGAGATAGGGAGCAAACAGCCCATGAGCTACAGGCGACAGTAGATAAAGTGATTGATTAGTGCACAAAAATTAGTGCTGTCATCCACCCGGAAAAGGCGGCTGTTTTGTGGTGCTGTCTGGACAACAGGATTGTGAGAGCTAATGTCCCAAGCCTCGCGATAGATGGTAGAAATGTCAGCAGAGAGAACAAACTGAAGTATCTGAGGATCACATTTGACAGGAGCCTATCATTCAAGGACCATGTGGAGACGGTTGTGACAAGATCTCAAAAGGGACTCAGTGCACTTAAAACTATGGCTGCAATGGACACAGAGCAGAGAATGCTTTTCACACTATACCAGCACTTGATCCTCTCAGTAATTGATTATGGAATAGGACTGCTCACTGTCTCAGAGAGTCAGCTGGTGAAGTTAGAGCGCATACAGAATGAAGCTATGCGGGTCATTCTGGGATGCACCAGAGACATCCCAGTAGTGTGTATGCGTTACATCCTTGGTCTGCCGACTGTTGCTGGTAGGCTCAAGGTGATGCAGGCGAAGGCACACCTCAGAGTAGCTGCAGACACAGACCACCCACTGCATGAAGCGCTGGACGCAGTTAAGGGTCAGCGACTGATAAGAGGGACATCAAGGATGGCTCAGGCGGAGGATACGATCAGACAGGTGTGCCCCTTGGAGAACATTAGGCGTGGAGAGGAGTGGGTCAGAGTGCCAGCGGAGCAGTCAGATTTGTGCAGAGTTATAATCACATTAAGCCAGGAGTGCAGGGGTGGCAGCAGGGGCCACGGAAGTGGAAATCCAGCAACTAATTCAGGACAATGCTCACTCGGGTGATGTGATTATCTACACAGATGGTTCGGTGTCAAGAGGTGAGAGAAGTGGCTGGGGGTTCATAGCCAAAGCTAATGGTCGACGTTTGGTGCAGGAGAGCCTGGCATATGATACCACAACATCCAGCTTAAGAATGGAGGTGGAGGCAGTCACTGCGGCTCTTCCGCTGGATGGAGAATACGACACACACACACACACACACACACACACACACACACACACACACACACACACACATCGTGATTGTAACTGACTCAGAAAGCATGCTGACGAGGGTGAGGACGGGCAGGCTTCGTGCGGAGTGGCTTGCTTCGCTTCGGAGGTCACGGGTGACAAGCATCGCCTGGATCTTTTCTCCGGGGCATGCCGGTGTGCTGGGAAATGAACAAGCGGACAGATTGGCTGGCTCTGCAGAACTTGGTGGAGTATTGATACATGACAAGGCAGACGTGGTTGCGGCCTTGTGGGAGCACGTGTACACCTCGGAGGAGCAAATGGATTACCATGGTCTGGCAAGAATGAGACAGCGAGATGTGACGAGGGGATCTGGCCGACGCTCAACGCTCAGAGGAAAGGCGAGACGGACATATAATCAGATTGCTACTGGTACTATTGGTGTTGGAACTCTTCGCTGGCTGCTGAGGATGGGGACGGAGCGCTTATGGGAATGCCCCGAATGCTGTGATGTCGATTCCTAAATCAATCAATCAATCAATCTTGTGCGAGATAATTGAAAGAGATGATATTTCATAAGTAACACCCACCTGCCAGGACTCCGTCCTCTAGACATCGTTATCACATCTCAGTGACTGCCACCAGCCCAAGGTGAGTTAGGTGGCGACAGCATGACAATACACCATGCCATAAATGCTATATTATATGTGCATATGAATGTAGTTGTTATATTCTCGCTTGTGTCACTTAACACCAACAAACGGCAACGCTCTGAGATATACACGAACAAAAGAAACACACATTATACCATTGTAAATACACACTGTTTTGTATGAAATAAAAGGTTGTAATAAAAACATGCTAATAAAATATTGGAAAGGGGCATAACAACACAACAGTGATTTCAAGGGACATTACTAAAAGTATAATAAACGTATTAGGTGATTTACATAATTGTTGTATACATGCTAACATTTTATAATATTTTAAAGAAAGCAGCGAAATCAACAAGATCTATGCACATTGGGATAAAATATTTAAGCTTTTCGAAGAGTGTTTAAAAGTTATGGCGCTATCTTACAAGCCTGAAAATTTTAATACCCATTTTTCTATTAGTTCTCGACATTACATGAAATGTTGTATACTTTCAAAGACATCGGTTACGCCAATTTTCTCATACAATTTTTTGCCGGCCTTAACTGGCCATATAACAATAATATTCATTTAGCACCTTGGCTCGACAATTTGGTTTAGATCACAGTGTAGCCGTAGTAGATGTTCTTGTGATCACAACAGTGATCTTGATCTGACCACAAACATAGGTGGTCATCACAATGGACAATGAGCAGACAAGCTGAAAAACATCTAGTTGAGTTGAGTTGAGCTAAGAACTGACATCACTGCACTTAGGACATTACCATCCGCGCTCCGTCCCCTTGTTCAACAGCCAGCGAAGAGCCACGACTACTAATCGTTCCCATCGCTATCTGAGTGAAAGTTCTGGTCTCCCTCTCAGTTTTGAGATTCTACACTAACGCCTGCCAATCTCCCGCAATCTCATCCTTTCCACGTACGAGTTCTCAATCTGTTCCTCCATCTTCTCTACCTGTCCCATAGGCGCACGACCACCTCTCCCTTGTCCATAGGTAATCTACTAGCAAGAGGTGCATTCCCTGCCAGCCTATCAGCCTGTTCATTCCCTCGCACTACCGCATGGAAGGGCAAAGATCCATACAATTCTCACAATCTATGGCCTCTGAAGCGAGGTGAGCCATTCCACACGAAACATTCCATTCTCTACCTTACTAAGCATACTCCTTGTAGTCCGTGATGAAGACAATGTGTGTTACAGTGGTCTCCTCTAACCAACAGGAATGTCGCTGTGACTGCTTCCACCTCCATTCTCATGCTAGAGGTCGTTAGCCTCATATGCCATACTCTCCTTTTTCAAGAATCGCCGATTAGCTTTGGCAATGAAACCCCAACCACTCCGTCTGTTTCTCACCACTGACTCATCAGAATAGATCATGATGTCACTTTGCTGTTTGTTACTCTGGATCAGTTGTTGCACCACAAACTCTGTGCGGCCTGATGCCCATTCTCTGCACTCACGACCCAGTGTTGCATTACATTGTGCCAATCCGTCACGTGCAGAGTTCATAGAACAACTAATAGGGACGCACAGAGTTCATATAACAACTAAGTGGGACACATAGAGGTCATATAACAACTAAGTGGGAAAGAAAGAGATCATGTAACAATTAAGTGGGACGTGAAGAGTTCTTATAACAAGTACCTCTGGAATAACTTTTAAGAATGTTCTTTTTAAATCATTTGTATATGTGGAACTGCCAAGTTAAGCACCACCTATTTCACTCAATGCTGATTGCTTCGTGTTTATTTGACATGTTTGCATAAGATTATTATACCTCAAAATAGAAGTTGTTGTTTGCTTATGAAGGCTCTAGGCCGTACCGTTCTTCGCTTAAAATCTTGGCATTATTGGCACCAAACACTATCACCCTGACACACAAGTCTTGAACTGTCGGCACCAAACACTGTCACTCTGACACACAATCTTGGAACTACCTGCACCAAACACTGTCACCTGACATAACATCTTGGAACTATCTGCACCAAACACTGTCACCTGACATAAAACCTTGGAACTATCGGCACAAAACACTGTCATTCTGACACACAAGCCTGGAACTATCTGCACCAAACACTGTCACTCGATACACAAGCCTGGAACTATCGGCACCAAACACTGTCACTCTGACATACAAAGCTGGAACTATCCTCACCAAACACTGTCACCTGACATAACATCTCGGAACTATCGGCACCGAACATTGTCCATCCTGGTATAAAATCTTGCAATTATCGGAACCACACACTGTCACCTGACACACACTCCTGGAACTATCGGCACCTAACCCAGTCACCTGACATAGAATCTTGGAACTATCGGCACCAAACATTGTCCACCCTGGCATAAAATCTTGGCACTCTCTGCACCTAACAGTGTCCTCTACACTGACATGGAATAAAATATATGTGTCAGCTGCAGCTGGCCGCTTTGTCCAGTAATTCAAGAACATTGGTACGCCAGTCTCGTTTTCAAGCGCTGTGCTGCAGAGGCCAAAAGGGCAAAATGGGAATGTTTCATGAAGGAGATTGGAGGTGATAAAACACTGCGAAAATTATGGAAACTGCACAGGCAAATGCAGAGAAAAGATCGGCCCATGACAGTGGGAACAATTTATAGAGATGATGGTGTGCGCGTGACAACAGACAAAGAGAAAGGGGAGGCGTTTCTCAAGAGATTTTTAGAGCAGACCAATCATAATGATGCGGACACCAGGGATGCAGTTAGAGAGGAATTATCTGGCACCACGAAGAATATGCAGTATGAAGACAACGTACGGGTGGAAGATGTTAAAAACACATTTTGAAAAAGGCAAAAGACATGGCACCAGGGCCCGACGGGGTCAGGTATGGCCACATGAAGGGATTGAGCGATGCAGACCTGGAGGAGATGTCCGACTGCTTTAACCAGAGATTTAGGACAGCATCAGTACCGCAGCTATCTCATCCCTCTCCCAAAACTATTCAAGGATCATTCAAAGCTCAGCGGCTTTAGAATCATCACCCTTCAAAATACATTTGGGAAGGTTCTAGAGAAGATAGTCGCTGTCAAGCTGCAAGAGTTTTTGGAAAGGGGGAAGCTTCTTCCAAGAGGCCTGGGGAGCTACAGGTCAGGAAAAGATCCCTGGTCAAATGCAGCCACTTTTGCCTTTGATGTTTATGAGGGGTTCCAGAGTACACAGGAAACGATCGCGGCAGCGGTTGATCTCGAGGATGCGTACAATAGAGTTCGATATGATATTTTGATGACCACTTTACTAAGCATACTTCTTGAGTCCGTGATGAAGACAATGTGTGTTGCAGTGGTCTCCTCTAAACAACGGAATGCCGCTGTGACTGCTTCCACCTCCATTCTCATGCTGAAGGTCGTTGCCTCATATGCCATACTCTCCTTTTTCAAGAATCGCCGATTAGCTTTGGCAATGAAACCCCAACCACTCCGTCTGTTTCTCACCACTGACCCATCAGTATAGATCACTATATCACCTTAATGTGTATTACTCTGGATCAGTTGTTGCGCCTCAAACTCTGTGCGGCCCACTGCCCTCTCTCTGCACTCTCGACCCAGTGTTACTATTACATTGTGCCAGTCCGTCCTGTCTGCCGGAACTTCAACCCACTCTCTTTTACGATTGATGGTCTCTAGAACACACACCTGACTTATAGAAAGTTCCGCCTGTGCCATCCAGGACCTGCCTCGTCTTAGTCTATGACCCTTGACTATATCCATGGCTGCATGCAGCGGGTGATCCCTGTCTGCGGCAACTCTCAGGTACCATTTGGCTTGAAGGACCCTATGCCTATCCAACATTGTTGGTAGCGCCAGGATATGCCTCATGCATATAATTGGTGTGTCCTTTGTGTACCCCAGGATCACCCGCATACCTGCATTTTGTATGCGCTCCAACCTTTCAAGCTGGCTCTTTGATACTGTCAGGAGCGCCAAAGCATACTCAATAACAGAAATTAATAACTGCTTTTAAAGAGTCTGTAAAGCATCCTTTGCTCTACCCCGGTTGCTGCCATCAGTGCATTAAGTCCCTTAGCAGTCTTCAACACCAAAACCTCAACATGATCTGTAAAAGAAGGTGATACCCAAGTACTTCAGTTTACTCTCTCTACTAAGAGGACATCCATTGAATATAATACATGGGACGTCTGCCTTCACAGTCCGAATATCCAGAGCGTACCCAGCACCTTGTCTGGGTTTATAATGGCCCCTGCGACCCTGCACCACTCCGCCACCGTGTTTACTGCCATCTGTAATTCTACAGCCAAACTTTCCCTGTCTCTGCCCTGTCTGTACACCAGCACAACACCTGGAAATATTAAGATTCTACCAACACCCAGTGTCTCAATAGCTGCGAATTTGCTGGTGTAGACATTAAAGAGCACTGGGGATATGGCAGATCCATGTGGCAGCCCAGGTGTAATCGTACAGGGATCAGAAGTCCTGGAACCCATGCGCAGTGCAACCTTACGCTCATAAATTACTGCCGCAGTCCATCTGACAAGGCAATGACAGGCTTCCATGTCCAACAGAATGTATATCAACCGATCATACCTAACCCTGTTATACGCATTCTCCAGGTCAAGAGCTACCGCCACTGACTCTTGTTTATCCTGGAAGCCCTCATAGGCATCAAATGCAAAAGGTGCCGCATTGGGCCAAGTGTCCTTCCCAGGCTGGTAACTACCGAGCCCTTTTGGAAGCTGATTACGACTTATGATTCGGCATCCATTTAGCCTGGAGTGATACCTGGCTTTGGGAGTGGGACCAGGTGGCTGTGCAGCCAATCCGGGGGTATTTCCGCCGTATTCATTCTTATGTTGAAACAAAGTCCCCATCCTTCACGTTACTCATATGACGCCTGGCGCTGTGTCTTTAGTCCTTTTCAGTACCCGTCTTGTGGTATGTGGGTTTTAATATATGAGAATATTTTGTTTTGTTTGTCTAGGGGATTCCTAATGG
Source organism: Cepaea nemoralis (assembly GCA_014155875.1). Taxonomy (NCBI): domain Eukaryota; kingdom Metazoa; phylum Mollusca; class Gastropoda; order Stylommatophora; family Helicidae; genus Cepaea; species Cepaea nemoralis. Next base: position 149,608 of record JACEFZ010007332.1, on the reverse strand, counting down.
GATTATTTTAGATTCTCACGCATTTCACCAGTTGAGGTGATCATGGAATTCTACCATAAACACAAGAAGGAAAATACTTCACTTCTTTTTATAACTGTGTTTATGTGTACGTCTCCATTCCCACTAGATCACCTTTTGAATATATTATAGTGCTAGAGGACATTGATTGTTTACAACATATAGAACAACCACTGTTGAACAAACATAAACAAGCAATTGACGTAAACATTAACATTGGAACATACTGTCACTAGGAATAAAATGAAGATCTGAATAGACATATAAGTGTAATGGCCACACTGAGGTTCTGGAATATGAATGGGATTATATTTGCACAGGTACACATTGTCGTGTCCTCCTTTAAAGTGTCGTCCCTGGAGTCAGGAGAGTCAACACCCACATTATAATATTTTCCCTTATCAATATCCTGGAGAATCCACCAGCTTCCGTCCAACACACTCCATCAGCCCGTGGAACCTTTCCCTATCACTCTCTCACTGTCGTACTATGCCCCCTCTCATACTTCCCCAACGCAACATACTCAACAACTCTTGCTTCTAAAAATTAATAACGATTAATTTATTAAAAGAAAAGTGTAACGTATATGAGACGTGTATGCGAAGAAAATGTGTGTCGTGTACTATAACATAAATGTGTATGTCAGCCCTCAAAGTTCAGGATCATAGTGCACACATCATGGCAAGGATTACACGACATCACACGAGTCAGTACGATAAACCTCACCGAAGTCGTATCCTTCTCTCCAGACATGTCCTCCTCCAGGAGCTCTGATGACCATGAGATCTGAATCCCATGTAAATATATAATCCGTGGAAAATACTATTATAGTTCCTAACACAACTGTTCCTAATAGTTTATAGAAAGTCCGGCTTCATAATTCCGGCGCAGTGAAACAAACATGGAACACTGTCCTATGAACAGGACTTTTTGTCTCTTGCTAAATGTTCTCTAGTTCTCACTATTAAACAGTTATTGTCTATACTCCAATAGAGTCCTTTATTTTTGTTCTAGTCATAAGTGAACTGAATATCCATCACGACTGGTGTGTTAAAACTGGTCTGACCTAAACTCATTCGGTATTTATCCTGTAGGATACATATACCATTCAGCTCCACTGAGCAATGTTGATCATCTTCCTCTAGCATAAGCTCTTTTATAAAGTTGCTGGCCAATCTTCCTGCGCCAAACTTTATCTGGGATAATATTTTTCCTTGGTTCCGGGTTCTTCATTCCAACCAGAGGAACCTGTAAAATAAATCATACAACTGGTGATAGCCTCCCCGTCACTGATCTCTATTAGATGATCGTGGCCATCGGCCTCGCTCAGAAAATACAGTGAACCTGTCAGGGACAGATGAACTGACCACATAGGTTATCATCAGGTCAAGACAAGAAAAAAATCAGCAAACAGAATGCGGAAACCCCCCACCAGGGAGCACCCACTGGAATATCCCAATTATTCCTCATTACTCAATTCTCAACTAGTAAAGCTTATCGACACTTCACTAATCTATTTTCAACTAACAGAGCCAAGTATCACTCTCCTACTCTAGCTAGTTTTCCACTAACAGTGCTAATCATCACACTTTAGTTTTAACAAGGCTACAGCCTATATTAATTAGAACTAATTATAATAGGTTCTACCTTAGGCAACACCGCAGTTAGATCCAATTACATCCACTCTTGCCATGACAGGCACGTGTAAAATTAAATTAACTCAATTCGCAAACGGTAGACATTTTCCAAATCAGAACTGCAGTGCCGAAGCACGTCCACTAAAATCCAAGGTTTGAGTTCAACTGTCCTCTCCAATTATGGTTTTTGGCAAAACCTCTAAAATTGGTCACGTGACATGGTTGATGTCCTGCAGGTGTTATTTGGGCATATCATCCATTGTCAAGAATCGATTTTCCCTGGCCTAGTCACTGTCAAAGTTGTCATCACTTGTTTTGACTCCCCCAACAAACTAACGAGTTACGGTATGATCCCAACAACAGTTTTCCCCAACCAGCTGCTAATCTTCTTGCTGTCCGGAATTATAAATTGACAGATGGACTGTTTTCTTCCAAGCTGAGTACTTCCGCTTCCACTCCGACCTGTTTATAATCTGTCAAAGCGATGTATGATTCAGCTCACCCACTTCCGTTACACATCTGCATCTGTTAACTTTGCCCGACATGTGATGGCTGACATCCGATTGCAACCAGGATCCGACGGGTTCCATCTGTACTCGAATGTTGACAAACTGTCAAAGCGATGCCGGGATTTTCCTCACTCACCACCGAATGTTCCCATTCTGTCCACCAGATGTAAACACGTGCCGCTACTAATATGAATGTTTTCTCTGTATTAGTTAAAACAATTGTCGCTTGCAGATAGTCCGTTTAATCAGCAAGCCTCTATAATAATCAACTGGTTAAACGCAAGGTATTATTTTGTGACATAGGCCCCCTCTTAAGAGAGTAGTCCATCTCACTCTTCTCCACCGTGAGTTTAATCCAGATGATTCATTCCTCTTCTTCCGGAGCTGGGTGTCTTGAGAAGAAGTCCGCTCCAACATTTTCCTTCCCAGGAATGTACTCCACTGTGAAATTATAGGGTTGAAGTAGCAACGACCACCGCATCAAATGCGCGTTGAGCTTCTGAGAAGTAGCCAGGAACATCAGGGGCTGATGATCCGACTGGACCCGAAACTTAACTCCATACAAATATGGCTGGAATTTTTGCACTGCCCATACGAGGGACAAGCACTCTCTCTCGACGGTAGAATAATTCCTCTCCGCCTGTAGAAGTTTCTTACTTGCGTATGCCACAGGTTTCAAAACCGAAGCATCGTCTTTTCCTTCCTGTAACAGAGCTGCCCCAATCCCAATCGCACTCGCATCCGTTCTCAACACAAATGGTTCGGAAAGGTCAGGGAGCTGTAATACAGGTTTGCTGACCAAGGCCTCCTTTAACTGACTATAGGCATTCTCACATTCTGGTGTCCAAATGATTTGGTCCGGGAATCCCCTTTTCAAGGTTTCCGTCAATGGAGCTCCCAGTTCAGTGAAATGTGGGATAAATTTGTGGTAGAACCCACACAACGAGAGAAAAGTTCGCACATCCTTCTTCGTTTTTGGCCTTGGTGCATTTCTGATTTTCTCCAGGTTCTTATCTTCTGGGACAATGTGTCCTGGAGTGATGGTGTGACCTAGAAATTCCAGAGTCTTGGTTGGACGAGCAGTAAGCCCTGCTTCCTTGAGCCTATTAAACACTCTCTCAAAGGATTGTAAGTGGTCATCCAAGCTGTCACTGGAAATCAGAATTTCATCTATGAAAGAGATGATGGATGGATCCTGTAAAGGATCAAGTAAAGTCCTCATCATGCGTGTAAACACACTAGGTGCATTGCTGAGTCCAAAAGGCATGACCTTGAATTCGTAGTGTCCACTGGGTGTACTGAAAGCCAACAGTGGTCGAATCTCCGGTTTGACTGGTATCTGATAGTAACCCCGACTCAGATCCACCTTTGAAAAGTACCGAGCCTTATGGAGCCTAGCGAATAACTGAGTTGGATTCGGCAAAAGTTCCACCTGAAATTGTGTGTGACTGTTCAGAAGTCGGTAGTCTATACACAACCGGTGTTCTCCACTTGGTTTCCGTAACAAAACTACCCCTGCATTGTATGGGGATGTGGATGGTGCAATCACGTCATCCTCCAGCAGTTTCTGTATTTCTTCCTCCAGGGCCTTTTCTTTAGAGAAGGGCACTGGGTAAACCTTTTGACGAACCGGCTCCTGTGTGGTCAAAGTCATCTCGAACTCCACCAACCTCGTTCGTCCTGGTTTATCAGTCAGTATCTCCTTATGAGACTTGAGAACCTGGGTTATCTTTTCCCTCTCCTGTGAGGTCAGATCAGGGTTCACGTGTACATCCTTGTAGGTTTCCTGGTGTACTAAGGGATATTCCCTGCCCTCGTTGGTTCCCACTTCCGTCTCCACTGCAACTGCCATTGCCATGAGGTGAGCTGCCTTGTCTCCGGGTCTCTCTTCGTATTTCCGCAAGAGATTGATATGGAAAATCTTCGACTTTCCCCGGATCCGGATCTGATAGTTGGTTCTGGATATCACCGTTTCCACGGGAAATGGTCCTTGCCAACCTATCTCCAGTTTGTTGTTTCCCGTTGGGAGTAGCAACAAGACTTTGTCTCCCACCTCTAGAGATCTTTCTTTAGACCTACGGTTGTAGTAAGCCGCATGTCTTTTCCTGGCCTTTTTCAAGTTTTGATTTGCCAGAGTCCATCCCTTGTGGAGTTTTTCTTTCAGTTCCTCCACGTATTTATAGGATGAGATCACTTCTTCTGACGTCCCCTCTTCAGTCCAACTCCTCAACATGGCTTCCAACGGTCCTTTGATTGGACGACCAAACAGCAACGTAGCGGGTGGTAGTCCTGTTGAGCCATGAGGAACTTCCCGATAGGCAAAAAGTGCTGCTGGGATATATTCATCCCACCAATCAGGTTTTTCCTGCGCTAGTTTCCTGAGCATTGTCATCAACGTGCCGTTGAAACGCTCTACTTGTCCATTGGCTTGAGGGTGGTAAGGGCTGGTATGGATATGGTTAGAGTGGAACACCCTAAATACCTCCTCCATAAGTTTTCCACAAAACTGAGACCCATTGTCCGTCAGAATTTGATCCGGAAAGCCTAATCTGGTAAAGGCCTCCATCAGTGCGTCCGCCACTCGTTTCGAGTCAATCGTGGTCAACGGTATGGCTTCACCCCACATTGTACAGCAAACCACCATTGTGAGTATATACATGTTCCTCTTCCTAGTCCTGGGAAGTGGACCCACGATATCGATGGCTACCCTCTCGAAAGGAGAGTTCATGATGGGCATCTCACCCAACACCACCGGTGCTGTCCAGTGTTTCGGTGCCACCCTCTGGCACTCAGGGCATGACTTCACATACCGACGCACATCATCTGTCATTCCCGGCCAATAGTAATGGCAGGAAAGTCGCTGCATGGTGGCGGCAATACCCATATGTCCACTAAAGGAGATGGTATGCCCCATATGAAGAATCTGGGAACGGTGAGCTTTCGGGACGACCAACTGACCGTATAGGTTGTCTCCCCTTCCTGCTCTCCTGTAGAGTATCCTATTCTTCATGTAGTACTGCCCCCGTCCTGGTGGATCAGCACTTTTCTGCAGCTTTCTGTAGCAAGGACGTAAAGTATCATCCTCACTCTGGGCAGTTCGTAGCCCCCCCCCCCCCCCGGCATTGGGTTAGTCACAATTGCTTCTGCCTCTTCCGTTTTCGTCTGAGAGCGAGTCTGCATTGCTCCCATATGGATTGGCTCCCTGCGCATTCCCAGAAAGACATACCGGCAACCTAGGATTATTGGAAAAATGGGATCGGTCAATACAGCGGCTTTGATGGCGCCGGTGACATACCTTGACCTAATCTCCACATTAGCAATAGGCAACTTCATGACTACAGCACTCTTCTGTGCAGGCTGTATCTCCATGGTTTCACCTGTGAATTGTTCTGGATGTACCAGATCCGCAGAAATCACGGCCTCCCCGTCCAGTCCTGTGTCGTATAAACACTCCACTTGACGACCGTTAACCTCTACCAATTCCACTACAGGTGGTTTTTCCTGGTCTGGAGTCTCTTCCTCGGCCTCGACCTGTTCGGTGGGCTCCACCTTAGGTTTCCCGGGGCACACGACGAATTGAGTGTCTCCTGACTTTCCCTGCAGTCAATAGCATTGTGCGTGTTTGACTTGCTGTGGTTGCACCATTTCCCTGTCCTAGATTTTCTATTGCCGGACTTGAGTGAGCTCTCCTGGTGGCGAGCTTCCTTGTTGACCTTGGCATTTTCCGTGACAACCGCCTTGGAAGTCACTTGACATGCTGCGAAGTGAGGGTTCTTAGCCTTCGATTTGCAGTCCCTCGTATTGTGAGAGGGTGACTTACAAATTGAACACCACTTCTCCGACCACGGTCGTTTTGGTGTAGAGCTTGAAGTACTCTTGCTTCCCTCCTTCTTCTTTTCTGAACTATCCTCTGATTTTTGCACATAAGGTTCCCACTTTTTGGTTCCTGAGTTTTTGGCTTTCTTCTTGTCATGTTTCTCCTGACTTTTGGTGTTGGTGGAAAGGTTTTCCCCTGCCTCCCCATGTACCTCGACGAACCGTTCTGCTAGTTTAGTCACGAGGTCAATACGTTCCGCTCCATGTTCTCCCAGGAACGTCCTGAGAGGTTTAGACATTTGTTTCTTCAGCTGGTCGACCACCATGAGCTCTTCCAGACTCTCATAGTCATGTGCGAACCCAGCCAAATCCATCCACTTATGGAGATAAGATTTTAGACGCAAACTGTAGGCGGGAAACAACTCCCCCGGTTCTCGTTTCGCTGCTCGAAATTTTTTCCGGTAGGTATGTGACGTAACCTCGAATCGTTTCAACAGAGCCGTCTTTAACTCGTCATAATTGTTCTCATGTCCTGGTGGCAGGCGAGAATAAACCTCGTAGCTGGTCCCGCGTAAACCCTGGGATAGCTTAAGATTCCATTTGTTACGCTCCAGACCCATAGCAACAGACATAGCCTCGAAGCGTTGAAGGTACTGGTCAATCTTCTCTTTGTCCTCCTCGTAGACCGCTAAAGGAAACTTCATAGCATGGTACCCATGTCCACCTACTGGTGTTGAGCCTGGGATGGAGGAACCTCCAACTGCTTCCTCAGTCTCTCCATTAGATTGACGCTTCAATTCGAGTTCCCTCATCCGGTACTCGTGCTCCCTTTTCTGAGCTTCTTGTTCATCCTCCAATTTCCTAGCTGCTTGCTCAGCTTCAAATTTCCTAGCTGCTTGCTCAGCTCCAAATTTCTTAGCTGCTTGCTCAGCTTCCAATTTCTTAGCTGCTTGCTCAGCTTCCAATTTCCTCGCTGCTTGTTCTGCTTCCAATTTCTTAGCTTCTTGTTCCAACTCCATCCTTCTCAATTCCAACTCGGCCTTTCGATCTTCCCGTTCTGCTTGACGATACTCTCTCTCCACTTCCTGTATGTAATCCGTTAGAGCAGAACCCGCCAATCCCATGTCTTCCCCCTTTGCCCTTAATTCTGCTGTGCTTAGTTTAGGGGTGGCCATTTCACAGAGAGGTAAGCTAGCAGGTCAAGTACAATATAACTGCAAATTACTATACAGATATATGAACAAGTACTATAAATCTAGATATTACCACACACAGCACATTCACTCAGTGACAAGAGTAGAATCAGGACCACAGACCTATGCATAAGTGTGAAGTGTGAACAGGTAAGATATTTGTCCTAACCCCTATCCACATTCACTCTAGCTGGATTCTCCAATATGATATCTCCCTCTTATAACTGAGGATCCCGTGTCAAAAGACCCCGTTGTCAGAAGATCCCACTGTCAAAGGATCACGTTTCCGAGAGATCCCGCTGTCCAAGGATTCCGTTATCGAGAGATCCCGCTGTCCATGGATTACGTTTACGAGAGATCCCGCTGTCCAAAGATCCCGTTATCGAGCCCCCAATAATGTCGTGTCCTCCTTTAAAGTGTCGTCCCTGGAGTGACGAGAGTCAACACCCACATTATAATATTTTTCCCTATCAATATCCTGGAGAATCCACCAGCTTCCGTCCAACACACTCCATCAGCCCGTGGACACCTTTCCTATCACTCTCTCACTGTCGTACTATGCCCCCTCTCATACTTCCCCAACGCAACATACTCAACAACTCTTGCTTCTAAAAATTAATAAAGATTAATTTATTAAAAGAAAAGTGTAACGTATATGAGACGTGTATGCGAAGAAAATGTGTGTCGTGCACTATAACATAAATGTGTATGTCAGCCCTCAAAGTTCAGGATTATAGTGCACACATCATGGCAAGGATTACACGACATCACACGAGTCAGTACGATAAACCTCACCGAAGTCGTATCCTTCTCTCCAGACATGTCCTCCTCCAGGAACTCTGATGACCATGAGATCTGAATCCCATGTAAATATATAATCCGTAGAAAATACTATTATAGTTCCTAACACAACTGTTCCTAATAGTTTATAGAAACTCCGGCTTCATAATTCCGGCGCAGTGAAACAAACATGGAACACTGTCCTATGAACAGGACTTTTTGTCTCTTGCTAAATGTTCTCTAGTTCTCACTATTAAACAGTTACTGTCTATACTCCAATAGAGTCCTTTATTTTTGTTCTAGTCATAAGTGAACTGAATATCCATCACGACTGGTGTGTTAAAACTGGTCTGACCTAAACTCATTCGGTATTTATCCTGTAGGATACATATACCATTCAGCTCCACTGAGCAATGTTGATCATCTTCCTCTAGCATAAGCTCTTTTATAAAGTTGCTGGCCAATCTTCCTGCGCCAAACTTTATCTGGGATAATATTTTTCCTTGGTTCCGGGTTCTTCATTCCAACCAGAGGAACCTGTAAAATAAATCATACAACTGGTGATAGCCCCCCCCCCCCCCCCCGTCACTGATCTCTATTAGATGATCGTGGCCATCGGCCTCGCTCAGAAAATACAGTGAACCTGTCAGGGACAGATGAACTGACCACATAGGTTATCATCAGGTCAAGACAAGAAAAAAATCAGCAAACAGAATGCGGAAACCCCCCCCCCCCCCACCAGGGAGCACCCACTGGAATATCCCAATTATTCCTAATTACTCAATTCTCAACTAGTAAAGCTTATCGATACTCTAACAGAGCCAAGTATCACTCTCCTACTCTAGCTAGTTTTCCACTAACAGTGCTAATCATCACACTTTAGTTTTAACAAGGCTACAGCCTATATTAATTAGAACTAATTATAATAGGTTCTACCTTAGGCAACACCGCAGTTAGATCCAATTACATCCACTCTTGCCATGACAGGCACGTGTAAAATTAAATTAACTCAATTCACACACGGTAGACATTTTCCAAATCAGAACTGCAGTGCCGAAGCACGTCCACTAAAATCCAAGGTTTGAGTTCAACTGTCCCCTCCAATCATGGTTTTTGGCAAAACCTCTAAAATTGGTCACGTGACATGGTTGATGTCCTGCAGGTGTTATTTGGGCATATCATCCATTGTCAAGAATCGATTTTCCCTGGCCTAGTCACTGTCAAAGTTGTCATCACTTGTTTTGACTCCCCCAACAAACTAACGAGTTACGGTATGATCCCAACAACAGTTTTCCCCAACCAGCTGCTAATCTTCTTGCTGTCCGGAAACTATAAATTGACAGATGGACTGTTTTCTTCCGAGCTGAGTACTTCCGCTTCCACTCCGACCTGTTTATAATCTGTCAAAGCGATGTATGATTCAGCTCACCCACTTCCGTTACACATCTGCATCTGTTAACTTTGCCCGACATGTGATGGCTGACATCCGATTGCAACCAGGATCCGACGGGTTCCATCTGTACTCGAATGTTGACAATCTGTCAAAGCGATGCCGGGATTTTCCTCACTCACCACCGAATGTTCCCATTCTGTCCACCAGATGTAAACACGTGCCGCTACTAATATGAATGTTTTCTCTGTATTAGTTGAAACAATTGTCGCTTGCAGATAGTCCGTTTAATCAGCAAGCCTCTATAATAATCAACTGGTTAAACGCAAGGTTTTATTTTATGACACACATTCACATCAAATGATATGTAATATCATAACCACAATTACAACGTGATAACCCCATTTTCCCAAAAAATATCCAGGTATTCAAATCAAAACAACAACCACTATTTTGGTTCTAACACCACTGACACATTTACAGATGTAAAAAAAAAAAAAAAAACAATGGTCTGAGTTCAGAAAAACCAAACATATAAAACCAACATAATTCAGTACATCTTAATTAGACTAATTATGTAAGAGTCTTATTCTTTCTTGTCCCTTCTTGTTGTCCGGTTAGTATTCTTCTTCAATGCTATCAGATAATGTCCTTATTATCCCGGGACCGACATACTAATCACTCAACTGTTTCCTGCGCTTACAATATCCACTGAAAATTTCCTCATGAGAACATTGTAATCCATAATCCAGGAATAGAAATAACACATAATTCCCATCCAGGGGCTGAATTCATGAATACTCTTGTGCTAATGGGCTGTGTCCTATTGAAATCGAGGCCTAGGTCAGTCTAATTTTCAGGTGCTCCAACTTAAGACTTGGCAAAAGCTACTTCCCTACATTATCACATAGATGGATTGACGACCGTCCAACTGCTCTGGCTTATTATATCAGATTCTAGACCTGTGGTTCAACAGGTGGTGCACTCATCCTGTCTCAGTCTATAGGCCATCCCATACTTAGTGATAGGGCAATCAGGTTGACATGGGACCAGCAAAGAGTCATTCGTTACCATCCAGTCCAGTGTAGGAACAACAATGCCGAGAGTCACTCATTGATATCATCTTTGACTATGTCCAGGATTGATCTGCACAGACATGAATCAGAAGAGGAATATTTACAGCACACACACTGGGAGTCGCAGACAATCGGATGATTTCTTCTGCTGCAGGTATATCAACATTTACTCCACTAGCTTGTTCATATGGGTCTTCCCATTGGTGTTCAGGTCTAGGACCTGGTGTTGAACTTGCTTATTTTATGGTGGATTTCAGTGTCTTTGAGTTGGTGTTCAGGTCTAGGATGTTGGGTTGAACTTGTACCTTTCAAATAGTGTTCAGGTCTAGAACCTTGGATTGAACTTGTACCTTTCAAATGGTGTTCAGGTCTAGAACCTGGTGTTGAACTTGCTTTTCTCATAGTGTCTTTCGGTGTCTTCCCATTGGTGTTCATATCTAGAACGTGGTGTTGATTTTGCCGCAGTATGACTTGTGTCGAAGGAGCATACTTTTGAGTATTCTTTGAACTTGGGAATCCAACAGGTAGTTGGAGGGTTCTCACTGCTGTTAGTTTTATTAACTTTGGACACTCCCATAGTTCAGGTCAGGCGGTACCTCCCAGAAGTAAAACAGGTTATCCTTTTGGTATCTGTGTACTAGGTATATCCGTTTTTCTTGGTAGACGTTCTGATAAGGAAGTCCGTCCTGGGTATCCTGACAGAAGTCGGAATATCAATCGCTAAGTGTCGATCATCTTCGTCCATGTCTTTTGCTGGCTAAGACAGCTAATAAGTGCAGCAGTTAACATTTAGTTATTGGTCCAGACTATGTTTAGGACATTTTCCCATTTATCACTTACTACCGGAAGTTGACCCAGGATCCGGTTTGGTGATAATGTCCAACCACCACCTGCCTTTCCAGAGCTGGGATGACAAAAGAACACAAACCCAAGCATTAATACAGACTTGTGGGTGTGGTAACATTTTCACAAGACAAATATAAGTAACAAAGGGGAAGGCTATAGGAGAGTCTCTTAAATTGTTTTGTCCATCGTCTCTGCTGGTATAGTTATTCTAACTCTCATTGTGAGTAGGATGTCTTCTCACTCAGTATTCTCATCTGATGTTACTAGGACATGTGATGGATCTGAGACATTCTAACCATCCAATCATCTTGATATCACACCTGTCCTTCTATGACAAGAATTTCTGAGACAGAGACCTTTTGCCTCAAGTCTCCTCGTCTTCTCTCATTAGGTGTACTCAGCATTCGGCCAAAGGCCATCCCACATACCATTCAACATTATCTTCTTTCTTGTGTACTGACATACACACGGCTTCTTACATCAACATCATCATGTCTCCACTGGTTAACAATAAAATGTATATTCCAGCAATAAAAAGTAATCATGAACAGAATACATAATTCTCATGACAAATAAAACATATGAATCCCTTATATGAATAATAATCATCATATTAATAATGCAGGGGCCATTGTTTGGGTTTCCTCCAACTCTTCAAACCGTAAGACCAGAATAGATATTCTTCTTCCCACTTGCCTATAGCAGCATGAGGTTAGTGAACGCTGTTATATATCTCACCAATTGCTGCTATTGTAAGAAGTGTTCTTATTTATGGAATACTTCTGCACTTGGAAATCATTCAGAACGTTGTTAACAATTTCTGAACATTTCAGAATATATATATAAAGCGTTTTCTTTCTTTCTTTCTTTCTTTCTTTCTTTCTTTCTTTCTTTCTTTCTTTCTTTCTTTCTTTCTTGAGATTTTACTTCTCAAGCATGGCATTTCCCTACCACTATTTATGAAAGGATTACATGTCCATCACACATATTGTGTGATTACTTATATGTAAACAAGAAGGCTGTACTGAAAATGGCACGATAGCTCAAGTTACAGATTAGCAGAAACGATTTCTCCAACATGAACTGGTCCATAAGGTGCGATAACAATATTAGGCATTCGTATAGAGAAAAATTTCATGAAATGTACTTAGAGTTACTACTAAATAGCACATAGGATATTTTTAGATTTATAGGCATTGACAGTGAGATAGTTTCACAATGCAAATAGTAATTTAACATAGGAATTTGAAACTGTAAGCATAGGAAAATTGACAGCGAGGGAAAACATGGCTGATTAGTAGTAGGCAATCAATCAGGTCCTCGTTTACAAGAATCGGTGATTTATCAAATTCTAACAATTCTTATTTAACACAATGATATATGTACCTTATCAAAAGATATGATTACACATTCATAATGCATTTTTAAACGTACCTAAGCTCCAGAGAGTGAAATATTTTGAGCTGGTTGTGCCCTCCCCAATCTAGCCCACGGCCTTTCTGGGTACTCAACCAATCATTGGCCTTGATTTAAACTTAGATGACATCAGAGAGGTCAAGTCTAGCGCCTTCTTCTCTACCCCCTAAGTATGATACTTAAGGAGTCAATATTAGGGGACTGTAGAGACGCTACTATTATATTAGAAGTCTAATATCCCCCACCGTAACCTTACAGTCCTCCTTCCTAGTGACCGATGACAGGGCTTCTCAGACCATATCTCTAATAGCTCTATTTTGCTGATCCGTCTGTATTAAAAATCGTGCAAGAAAAACCTCCCTTCTGTCCTAGTCAGTTGTCATTGGTCGGTTGTTGTCATCATAAACGGTACCATATGTACCAGGCATCAACTGTCTGTTCACCTGCCGGTGCAGCTTTCAGAATGTACCCAATGTCACATCCCCACCGACTTCATTTATGAACTGTTCCCACATCCCCACCGACTTCATTTATCAACTGTTCCCACATCCCCACCGACTTCATTTATGAACTGTTCCCACATCCCCACCGACTTCATTTATGAACTGTTCCCACATCCCCACCGACTTCATTTATGAACTGTTCCCACATCCCCACCGACTTCATTTATGAACTGTTCCCACATCCCCACCGACTTCATTTATGAACTGTTCCCACATCCCCACCGACTTCATTTATGAACTGTTCCCACATCCCCACCGACTTCATTTATGAACTGTTCCCACATCCCCACCGACTTCATTTATGAACTGTTCCCACACCCCCACCGACTTCATTTATGAACTGTTCCCACACCCCCACCGACTTCATTTATGAACTGTTCCCACTGTTCCATCTTTGTTTATTGTTGCCTCTGCTGCCCTGAGTTTAAAATCCGGCACCTTTACTTTTTATAAAAATACCTTTCAGCCTCCTCCAATTCTGAGGCAACTGCATTTGCTGCTCTCTGCAAACTGTGCCAATTCCTTATGGTTGTTCTCTTTTCCCTCCATGATTTCTCCAGCTCTTGTGTCCACCATGGTGGTTGGATGGAGATTCTCCTTGTTGTTTTTAGACTGTCTCTGTAATCTAACCCCCCCCCCCCCCCCCCCAAGAGCGAGAGTGGTCGCGATCATAACCTGAGATGCTCTGTGGGATCTAATAGTCCTGGACTGTGTTGGACTTAGGTATCAGTACAAAAGAGAGGAGGTGGTCGCTTCCATGGTTGCCAAGGACACTCCATTTTATGTCTCATGTCGCCTCTTGGGATACAAGTGCCAGGTCGATGGCCGTGTCATGCCCCCCACCCCCCCCCCCCACCCCATAGCCAGCCTAGTTCATGTCCAGATCATTTAGACAGACCACATCCGTCTCAAGTAAGGCCTCAGCAAGAGCAGTACCCTTCCTGTTCTCTCCCGACCTGTCCCACTCTTTGGCGCGTGCATTGAGTTACCTGGTACCGAGGGTATCCGTTGAACCTTTCAACCAGCCCCAAGTCTCTCTGCTTACGCAAGATTCCCCACTTACATATATATTTATTAGGTTCCAGCTGTATCTTCCGATTATTAATCTACATCCCCTGCACTTCTTTACTTTCCTGACCCCACTCACTCATATTCAATATCGAATGTTGTATGCCATTCTTAACCACCAGAGCCTGCCCATGTCTTCCCTGCCCGGTTGGGTTGAAAAATTGAAATATGGTGTCTGAGAAAAATTCATAGAATACCTTAGACAGATAGAAAAACCAACGACCAAGTCCTACAAGAAACAAATGAAACCCGTAAACTGATTAGAGAAATTAGACGTAGATAGTCACAATTATTTGACACGTTATGAGAAGAAACAAACTGGAAAACTTGGCAAGAATGAGGGGGAGAGAACAAGGGTAAGGGAGATAAGTACACACCTGTGTTGCTTGGCCACGTGGTATGGTCGAGACAAGAACACTGAGGTGATCCACGACTCTGGTGATCGTGTGAGATGGCGAAACATGACCGCCCACGCTTATCGGCATGGCACATGATGATGATGTTGAAGTCGGAGTGGGTTTCGCCTGATGGCGAGGGACAACTGGTAATAAGTAAAGCGAATCCACATGCAAAAGTCAGTTTAGAGCTACTAGAAGTATAGCGTAATAAATCTATTTTGAAAGAGGTTAACTCACAAAGAGAACTGGTTACTCGCATCACAATAAATAATCAAAATTCCTGGAGTAAACATCCCTGTTCGAACTTGAACCGATGACTTTCAGAACGAGCGGCAGACAACTCTCATCCCTCTATTGCTATACATTTTACTTACACATGTCTTCTTATTCTTCAAGTCGCTTATTATTCCATAGTTAATTCTGTAACTGCTGTTGTATAGCACACCTGTTGTAACTTCTGTCACGGTAAAGGAGTTCTCTTAGCTGATACTGCTTTTGGGATGTGAGGGGTTAAGTCTTCTCAGATTCTTAGCCACAGCATAATGAGATGACGTGACCAGCAGCTTTCCTCACTATAACATAAGTTCTTTAGCCCTATCTAATGATGTCCTTAATTTGTACATAGCTTTGTTTGTGCTTGTGTCCTCTGTAAATCTATATTGTTCATCGCTTATTTCTGACATTGTCCACTTTTGTACAAATATCACGATAGCTCTTAGAAAAAGCAAACATTAATGACAGACAATGAAATAATACAAAAATCATTAGTTGCAAAATGTTTTAATATTGAAATAGAGCATTTCAAGAAATAGTTCAAAGAAGCAAAATATATAATACAATAATAATGAGAAGAAAAAAAAAAGAACATTAACTTACATTGACAGCTGAAGGTATAAGAATAAAAATATTTAATCATATTGACACCTGAAGCTATGAATAGAAGAAGATGTACTCATATTGACATCTGAAGATGTAAGAAGAAGAAGATCTATTCATACTAATGTCTGAATGTATAAAAAGAAGACAAAAAAGACATATACAGCTAAATCTTACAAAAATTAAAAACCACAAAAAATGTGTATTTCTTGAATTTATCAATAGCAGTAAGCTTCTACTCAGAATTATAATGAGAAGAACAAGAAAGAAAATAAACATGGAAATTAGTGAAGAACAGTATGATTTTATGGAAGGAAAGGGTACAAACAATGAAATATATATATTACGAAAACTAATAGAAAGATCAATAGAGAAACAGAGAGACATATATTTATGCTTCATAGATTATACTAAGGCATTTGATAAAGTAAAACATGATGAGCTGATTAAAATGTTGGAAGATATCAACATTGATGGGAAAGATTTAAGAATAATAAAGAATATATACTGGAACCAAGTAGCAACAATTAAAATTGGAAATAAAGAAGATTGTTACGAACAGATAAAGCTAGGAGTACGACAGGGGTGTGTCTTGTCACCCGATCTCTTCTCCCTGTGTAGCGAAGTAATAATGAGAGAGATCAAAGAGAAGCCAGGAATACAAATCGGAGGATATAATATAAACAATATGCGCTATGCAGATGACACAGTATTGGTAGCGGATAATGCAACTGACCTACAACAATTGTTGGACAGTGTAGTAACAGAGAGTGCACAGAAAGGACTGTCCTTGAATATCAAGAAAACAGTAACAATGGTGATATCAAAGAAAATGGGGACACAAAAATGTGACATAGAAATAGAAGGGGAAATTCTCAACCAAGTGGATAATTTGAAATACCTAGGGGCACTTATAACATCAGATGGAAGATGTAAAAAAGAGATTAAGAGCAGAATAGGGCAGGCAAAGAAAGCATTTCAGAAAATGAAGAGTATCTTATGCAATAAGTCGCTATCAATGAATGTAAGAAAGAGAGTTCTAAAATGCTATATAGAACCAGTTTTGCTGTATGGCAGCGAATCTTGGAATGTAAATGAACAAATTAGGAAGAACTTAGAAGCAACAGAGATGTGGTTTTTAAGACGAATGTTGCGAATTCCTTGGACTGCCAGAGTAACTAACAACGATTGTCTGAAAGAGGCTAATGAAACTAGAACACTATATACAACAATAAGAAAGAGACAAACATCTTTCTTTGGTCATGTGATGAGAAGAGAGGCATTGGAGAACATCGTGACAACTGGAAAGATCGAGGGAAGAGAGGCAGAGGCAGACCAAGAGAAATGATGCTGGACGGACTGAGACGGTGGCATGGAGGAATATCATCAGCAGAGTTGATCCAGAACACCAAAGACCGAGATCTGTGGAGAGCCATGAACGCCTACGCCAGCCGGCACGGCACTTGATGATGATGAGTAATGTTTTACATTAGCTAAAAGTTGCACTTTCTATATGCAAGCTGGTGAATGTGAACTGATGCATTTAGAATATAATGTGAAATATGGTAATGTGTTTAGTGCACTATATATTTTCTTTGCCAGTGTGCAATATTAACTAGGTGAAAATAATGCCTAGATTAAACACAGAAAATAATACTGGGAAGAAAATAACACACAGACTATATTACGTTGTCACTGAAATAGAGAATAATGTATTGATTTACAGTAATTATTAACTGATGAATATGTCAGCAACTTCAAGTACCAACTGGAGAAGAATAATGTTCAGATTTACATCTAATACTAACTTGTGGAGAATAACATTCAGATTTACATCAAGTACTAATGTATAATAATGTTCACTTTTACATCAGTTACTAACCTAGGGAGAATAATATTCACACTGACATCAAGTAATAACTAGGGATAAATAATGTTTAGATTGATATCAAATACTAACTGGGGATAAATAATGTTTAGATTTACATCAAGTACTAACTGGGAATAAATAATGTTTAGATTTACATCAAGTACTAACTGGGGATAAATAATGTTCAGATTTACATCAAGTATAAACGTGGACAGAAAAACACATATGAGACTGCATCAAGGGCTAACTAGGATACATAACATACGCTCAGCACTAAGTACTAACTGGGAAGGATAATATCTAGATTTACATCAATTAGTAATTGGGGAGAATAACACATAGACTATATCAGGTGTTAACTGACATAGAATAATATCCAGAATTACCTCCAGAGAATAATATCCAGAATTACATCAAGTCCAACATGAATGAGAATAATGTGTACATTTATATTATGTCATCACTGGCACTAGGAGGATAACACATATATAAGATATTAAGATAATAACCAGAAGTGCAAAAACGGTATATATCTGACATGGGCGATGCCATATAGCGATTCAGAATAAATGAAGGAATGGATAAGTCACGAAGTATCTGAGAAGTAATCATCAGATAGAAAAATTCCCCAAGTGACGTGAAAAGGTAGAAAACGTCACAGCGTGATAGTGAGCAACAAGGGAGTTGAGCTTGGGCTGGCAGCAAGGAAGGCGGCTTGCAACTATCCAAGGAGAAGATTGTCGTGAGTTCCTTTAAAGTGTCGTCCCTGGAGTGAGGGGAATCAACAGCCACATTATTTTTAACCCCATATCATTATTCTGGAGAATCCACCAGATTCCGTCCACCACACTCCCTCAGTCAGTGGATACCTCTCTCTCTCTCTCTCTCTCTCTCTCTCTCTCTCTCTCTCTCTCTCTCTCTCTCTCTCTCTCTCTCTCTCCCTCTCTCATCACTTGCTCATGCCCCCTCTCACACTTCCCCAAAACAACATACTTAACAACTCTAGCTTCAAAAATTTAATAACAGATTAATTTAATAAAGAAAAGTGTAAGTATGTGAGAAGTGTATGTGTAGAATGTATGTCGTACACACTAGTGTGTCTGTAGAATCAGACCGAACATCTCAGGAGCAACATCCGATCATCATGGTAAGGACTACACAACATCATCTGAGTCAGCACAAAAAACCTCACCAAACGATGTGTCCCTCCTGCCAGATGTAGACTATCTTCGGTAGCATGTGATACTCACGATACTAAGACATCAATCACCGATATAGTCTGATACTGATCCTAACTTGATCATAAACACTGTCCTTAAATGTTCTTAGAGTTTGAGACTTCACAATTCCTGAATAGTGAAAACGCAGAACACTGTCCCTTGAAATTAACATTAGTTCTTTCTACGAGATGTCCTAACGTTCTCACCCTCTCTCAAGCATTGTACATATTCTCACATGAATCTACTAATTTCCTTGACACGTCTTATTGTTATTTTTCCATATGATGTGAAAAAAACACTCATTAATGTTCAGGTCTCGTGTGGCGTGTAACACAAACATTATTGTTCTGAGAAGTCATCCTGTTGGATGCTTATAGGTATCGGCTCACCAGAGCCATGTCCTTCAGACTTTTTCTATCATAGGCCCAGTGTAAAGGCTGATGCATAAACCTTCCTGCACTACTTTCTCCAGGATTTTAATTTCCCATATTTCAGTGGTTTTCATCCTAACCTGAGGGAACCTGTAAAAGAGAGAACAACACACCCGATGGCCTCACTCAGATACATGACAGTGAACCAACTCTGTCATGGGCAGAGGAGCTCATCACCTCGGTCTGAAGTAGGACAAGACAAGGACAGAGCAAAATGTAAATTGTAGAACCCCAGTAGACCCCACTGGAAGATCCCACCATTGAACATTCTCCCTATCCCCCAACCATCCCCAGTCTCTCTAAACATCATCCCATTTCACTATTCCCAACCAGCTGAGCCACTTGACCTCTCACACTAGTTAATTTTAACAATACGATTTCCTACTGTCGCCGATACTCCTTGACTACCTAACCAACAACACTATGCTAGAGTTCTAAACTCTATCTATCACTAAGCTATTCCACATTATTTACAGCTAGATGCTATCCCGCAACTACCTTATGCAATCCTGGCTCAATGCGGAATCGAATTCACTATTTGCCATATAAGACACATGTTAATTGATACATAACACAATCGATTCTATTCAACACTAAAATCGAGCCAGCTAACACTTCTGTCAAGTCCAATTTCATTCTTCACACTGGCGGAAAAAGAATTTATGTTTTCTGCAGTCAGATATTGTCCGAGTGACGTCATTCTCCTGTCAACAACAGGTGTTCTCGGGGGCAGACAATCCGTCCCTAACTTCACAGGAATTTTCGTCTCCCCTTTCTACAACTAAAGCAACCGTCTGTCCCTTCATCTCGCGATTCACCAAAACAACAAGCCGACATTTCCTGTTTCCTAGGGACTTTTAAATGACTGGCGGTTCCCTTGATCCGACGTGAATGTTTCTGTACTAGTAACAAACAATTGCAGCTGTGAAAACAGACTGTCTCTGTTAGTTTTATCATCTTATCGTTAACCCACAGTGATTCCGCGACAAAGGTGTTGCTAACAATCCTTCAGGATATGGCAGTGGTAGCTGAGAACTATTTGGTAGAAGAGCTGGATCATTACAGCATTACTCCTTTCAGTCAGGACAAACAGCAGGTCATAAATGCGAACCTGGACTCGGCGAGAATGGCCAAGGTGACAGAGCGGTCAACCGACAGGAGGCATTAGAACCGACGCTAGGCGGTGAGGTATTGTCTTGGGATTTGGATAGGTTCAGCGGTGTGATTTTGCTTATTTCTACAATACCGGCCCTCCCGGCTGTACGGGAACAGTACTATTATTATTGTTATCATTATTATTATTATTATTATTATTATTATTATTATTATTATTATTATTATTATGATCACCAACTGTTCGACAGAAAATAAATATTGACTTAACAGACATGTCAATCGGCTTCTAGTCGTCGATGCTGTTTGAATGTGCTTCTGGATTCTGTTCATTTTGTTTTACCTTGACAGCGAGCTGCAGATGATTATTATATGTAATTCCCCATTTGGCAGGCTAGTTTTGCTTTTCATCCAGGTTATATTGATCTATTAGAATGTATGTGAAATAGAAACACTAAACAGGGAGATATCTATAATAAAATATTTCAAATGGTTAAAATATAAATTTTATTTAGCCACCAAGTTTAGACTGTAGCCAACATTTTCATGTTCAGACAAATTCTATTATCAGACAAGGCAATATAGAAAAAAATATAACAGTGTTAAGCAGTTGTATAAACACAAAAACACAAAATATGGCTCAGAAGCTCAATGGATGGGAAAAAACACACAGGTAAACATTTAGACCTCATTCTTTAACAATAAAACAAGAAAAACGAAATAATAACAAATATTAAAAATGGGCAACACAAGGGAATACTTATCTGGACAGAATCAAATCCCTGAAACAGTTTCGTAGAATGTTTGACTGTGTCTTTTTGTTTTTCCATGTGCCGAACTTCTCGGACATATTTTGTCTGTTTATTCTAACTCCCGCAACAGCCTGGCAGCAGCACACCCATTTTTTCTGTATCACAACAAGCCAGGTATCAATCAATTCTAGAAGTGCCACACAAACTGTTGCTTGGTTACAGCTCTCTATTAAACAATAGCCCATGGTTCCTAGACATTTTTGGCTGGTAAGTGCAAATGGATATCATAATAATTAAATAATGCAAGCACAAGATATTATTATGTCCACACAGCAGCAGATATAGACATAATTCATAATCACCATACACAAGTGGCCTGTCCTGGGCAGAACTTGTCCCTCACTGCAATTTCAGATGTCCCGTCTCTGTTGCTGTCAACATATATCAAAACTCTGTTGCTGTCACCAAATGTCCCGTCTCCTGTCAACAAATGTCCCATCTCTGTATCTGTCAACTGATGTCCCGTCTCTGTTGCTGTCAACACATGTCCCATCTCGGTTGCTGTCAACACATGTCCCATCTCTGTATCTGTCAACACATGTCCCACCTCTGTATCTGTCAATAATGTCCCATCTCTGTTACTGTTAACAGATATCCCATCTCTATCGTTGTGGACAGATGTCCCATCTCTGTTACTGTCAACACATGTCCTATCTCTGTTACTGTCAATATATGTCCCATCTCTGTTACTGTCAACAGATGTCCCATCTCTGTTACTGTCAACATGTGTCCCATCTCTGTTACTGTCAACACATGTCCCATCTCTGTTACTGTCAACACATGTCCCATCTCTGTTACTGTCAACAGATGTCCCATCTCTGTTACTGTCAACAGATGTCTAGTCTCTGTATCTGCCAACACATGTCCCATCTCTGTTACTGTCAACAGATGTCCCATCTCTGTTACTGTCAACAGATGTCCAGTCTCTGTATCTGCCAACACATGTCCCATCTGTATTGCTGTCAACAGACGTCCTTTCTCTGTTTCTGTCAAGAAATGTCCCGTCTCTGCATCTGTCAACAGATATCTTTTCTCTGTTGCTGTCACTAAATGTCCCATCTCTGTTGCTGTCAATAAATGTCCTATCTCTGTTGCTGTCGTGTGTAAATAATCTACCACATTTTGGCGCCATCTAT